>JAPYZR010000808.1:0-35296 GCA_030522945.1 Trichopria nigra
AGCGAGCTTCGCGCGATAGCGCGCCAGGGGTCCAGGGGGCGGAGCCCCCGGTGGGGTTGGCGGCCGAAGGCCGCAGGGGCGAAGCCCCTAGTTTTACTTTGAATTTAAATCTTTTTTGTCCGCCACGCGGTTACTGAAATTTTGACTCTTCTCTATTTTGAAAAAACATCTGAATTGAAATCCATCTTCTGAAACTTTCTACTATTTTCTACCTTCCTCATTATCATCTGAAATAAGTTTGTCTTAATAATTAGATCTACTCTTTGCCATCGCGACCGCGCGAACTTAAAGTGATTACATAAACTTAGTCTTTGGGACTTAATGGCGATATCGTGCATGGAATCGTGTAAACGTTACGAGTAGTTATTTGCGTGATAAATATAAATATGTTGTTGACGTTAATTAACTTCTGCAACTCAAAATGTAATTATATAAACCACTTTTTTACGTTGATTGCGTAGGTAGAAATTAGACGATTATATAAATCGCGTTTGTCCACGTGTCTCTACCTATTAATTTTTGCATCCACATTTTTATAAACATTTTGTCTACTATTAATTCTTTTTTTTTTTGTGGAAATACTATAAAAAACAAAAGAACGGATCAATTAATTGTAATTATTATATAAAGTTCGCTTCGAATCGAGCGTTACTCTCATAAAATTGTAAGAATGTATAGAATCGGAGCTCGTAAAAGTACCGTGCGTGCGATGTACGCGAACAGCAATTAATACTTAATCCAGAGCCATCATATTTAATTTGATATCGTACACGTTTTTTTTACTTTTATACTTATATAAACAATGTTTTTGGTCCTTTCGGTAATTATTCCATTGACTTGTGTTTCCCAACTTATGTTTTGTTTTTTCACTTTTAATGATTCCATAAATTATTTGAAACCACAACAGATTCGTTATCGTCGCGGCATTGATGGCTTTAATATTCATTAGATTGCCGTCAATTTTCCCATTTTACGACGTGTATCGAAAAGCCAATAAATTTCGCGAAGCTCCTCCGCGCTTTTCCTCCAGACAACAATGCGGCGATGCGGCCTTATCGAACCAACCGATTGCCGGGTGCATTAAACAAGTTGGATTGTTTGATTGAAAATTTGATTGTTTTATAGCCATCGCCCCGATTATCGCAAACGTGCATCTAGTCACGTAAGTTCCAACTCGCACTATAGTTTCTGGCACTTGCAGTCTTCTCGCCCCCCCCCCCCCCCCCCCCCCCCCCCCCCCCCCCCCCCCCCCCCCCCCGCGCCCCCGCCCCCTCTCTGCTATTGGTCCCGAGCACCGCGGCCAGTACTGAGAAAAAAACAAAACGACGTCGTCGATTTCCATTCAGGAATGAAGTACATTCAGGCTTCTTTTCTCCGGTTCCTATATATATACACGCACGCGTTAAACCGGAGATACACCATGAACTTTTGTAGGGCTATATTTAGAATGGAGCATTGAAAATGTAGGTTACGCGGGGAGCGCTGCTTAATTCGGCCTAAGTGAACTGTACATCACTCCACTGACTGACGTTTGATGCATAAATTCTGCTTGAAATCGTGGGAGAGGGCATATTTTATATTTTAAATCACTGCGATCCGCGCGGAACGAGGTGGAGTATAGTCTTTATGAAGAAATCTAAACGTCGTTAGCTCGACCCGTCACGAACTCGACCGTCAAAATTGTTTGAACACGATCCATTGAATCTCACGGATTGCGAGACTACATGGTATTCAAGGTCATCTCATTTTGACCTTTCTGTGAACTTTGATCATACTGCAAAAAGACCAAAGAGTATTCCAATAAATGTATTTTTCTTTTAAGGAATGTCCAAATATTTCTATTCACATGGCGGATGTTCGTAACGGTCTTTAAAGTTCACTAAAAGACTAACCATAGACTAGGATTATATTTTGAAAGAGTTTTGTTAACAAACCTAAACGAGTCTAATTTCCACATTCCTAATCGGATTAAGAAATGCATCTCCCGCAGAAGTACTTACCTATTCTCTCACTTGTAGGACAGGTCCATCAGCGTATCAGCAATAGAAAAACATAAACAGGACACAGACAATGTGTAAGCACGCGCGTAAAATAAACAGCGAGAACCATAGCCGATCGCAAGAACCGTTCGAATGAGACCGATCGCTCTCGGATTCTCGTCTACCAAGTGCATTCGCAATTTGCATGTCGGACATTGATTAGCATGATTATCCGTTGTCAAAGTTGCGTATTTTTTTCCGCATCGATGACCCAGTTTGCGGGCACAACTTCATGTTGACCGTGATATGCTTACCTTGTTGTTATTGTTGTTGTTGTTGTCGTTGAATTTTTAATCTGCTCTCATGGTCCTCCGTGGGTGAATAGCCGTGCCCGATTTCTGGGGTCAGGACCTTGTCGTCCGCGTACAGGACGGTCCACGACTGTGAGAACACTGGACGTCCGTCCCCATGCGATCGTGTAATCACCTCACTGTCGAGCGTTACCATATAAATAGACCGTGATGGCACTGATTACACTGATAGCCGGTCAGCGCCGAGATTCATAAGCTTCTGTCAGGACCGGTCGATCCACCTTCGGATCTGATGCCTGCGTTTCTGTGATCGTTTTCATCCGTTTGCGCGCAATACCAGCCATCGCCACGGTCACGGCTGCTTAGACGTAACAGCTTTCGTTTACATCCTTCTCCTCAGCAAGGTCTCCGGCATTCTTAATTAGTTACATTCGGTTACGGAGGAAACGAGATTTCAATTTGATTAGAATTGTAATAACTCGAGTTTCGTACGCTTTTCCTCGCAGGCTGCAACGTTGCCCGTAGGCTTGCATCATTTTTAAGGACGTCTCGCAATAATAAATCGTTCATCTCGATGTCGCGCTTATCTTATAGAAAAATAAGTTAGGGTGCAGCGAAATAGGTTTATGCTTATCCTTACATTGAACAGTTTCGTTTAAGCGTTTATCTATGGAGGAATCGTGATTTGGTCGCCTTTGAAATTACGTGGGTAAGATTTATATTCTGAATTCCCGGATAGCCCATTCGCTATTTATTTTAGAGCGGCCTCGATAAACGTACGAAAAATTAAAAGGTGTAGTTTCCGTGCGAAACATTTAATATACTCGGAAGTTTTTGCAGCTGTTCTTGAAACTCGTCCTATTTAAAACAAATAAAACCATCAACAAACGTGATAATAGATTAATGCCACGGTGGGCTGAAAAATGCTCGAACAGCCCGCTCGTATTATTCAAACGTCGCATGGAAAGGAATAAATCCAACGAAATTAACTTTTAAACAACTATAGTTAAATTTCGTTAAATTTGTAGCGATCCGTTCAAATCCGTAACGATGCGATTTTGTTCTTCATTATACGGTCGTTGCGGAATTCTCAAAACTGCGGTTACTACGTTAGTACTAATGAGACATGACGCCCTGAAAAACGTTTATATGACATTACTTTCAATGAGCTCAGTTCTACGGTTACGTAAGTTCCGCACTGTGTGATTTGTGGATTGTACATTTGTGAGTAATAACATGCAGATTCCGCATTAAAAAAAATCAGCGTCATAAGGCTACGGCTTCCGGACTTCGCAAACTTTTAGTGCAATGATTTGGAAACGTCGTTTCCTTCAAGATTCTCTCGTGGAAAAGAACAGCACGTTACTTCACGTCACTTTTGAATGATCAATATTGCTGCTGAAATTGCTCGATTTAAAATTTCGTTTTCGATAACACGATCTTATAAATAATTTTCTACATCTTAACCTTGAAGTCATTGTTGCGACGTTGCAAGAATCCCCATGTCAAATATAAAGGTTCCGTAATTTATGCCCGTAACGTAGGGACAGAAAAAGTGATGTAGTACGTGTCATAGCCGCCAGGTAACAAATGTACTTTAGATAAGAGTCTCTTTCTCGAACTCACTACAGACCACGTATCTTGCTGGAGAACAAAAATTCGTCCCACTATTGGCTCAGTCCTTCTACAAGAGTCTATGTTCCATGGTACATAAGGTTAATGCGAGAATGGTGGAGTTTGGGACAGGAATGAACATTGATAGGGTCAAACAAGATGGCGGCTCCCTCCTTTATTTTAACGTTTCTCCTTATCCCCTCCACTATCAGTGCAAAAAAAAATAGAAAACAATAGAGTTGCCTTCTTTCGGTTCATTTCCAATGAACTGACACGGAGTACATATCGAGTGGTGGGGGAACGAGTAATGGGGGTGAAAATATTAAAAGAAATGAAAAGAGCAGGACTCGTTATATATACTTTTTCTTACTCGAACATGGACCATAAAAATTTTCGTAAATTGCATCGCCAATTACGTTTCTCTTTTTAATAGTGTAAAAATTAGCAAAGATGGCCGTCTAGGGTAAAATTTATATGGTAATATTTTACTCGCGTTCATGAGCACAATTCGCAGGGCAAATCTTACCTCGGGGTAATATATTACTCTATAATATACAGTTTATATTCTTTTACCCCTAGGAAACGTTGGCTAAACACCGAACAGTATTACCACCTGGTGATTCTTCAGGTCTGCTGAATTTCAATCTGTACCGAATTAACCGTACCGTTACTGAATTTTAATGTATCCAGCCTTTGCTGAATGTAATCGGTAATAGTGATACGCAGCAAGCAGTATCGAACAGCATGTTTCGCAGTACAAGTACCAACACATTGTTTTATTTTCCGAAAGTGTAAGTGCAGACCGAGATGATCGCCGAGTAATAAGAGGGGAGTCTATAATTTTCGGTTCTAGAAGGGGGGCGGATAACTCGTGCTCCGTAACGTTACTTTGTCGGAAACTGGTATGGGAATGGAAAAATTCCACTCTTGACCGGCGGCGAGTGACGATTAGGCGCAATTAAAATTTCCCAGGTCAGGCAGCAGAGGCAGCCGACGAATGCCGTAAAACCTGTTATCATTGTCATCATCATCATCATCATCATCATCATCATCAACGCCATCATCATCGTCGCGTTTCCAGAGCCGAATCGGCGAAGCAGCCGTAACGTCCAGCTCGCTCGCTTATCGATCCGAATCTGACACGCTATCTCGGATTCATCGGAGGAAAATGTTACGTGCAGCGTTGCATCGTGTGGTGGCTGGGAAATGCGTCTGCAGTGGCGCGCATTTTGATTAGCATGCACCGAGGGAATTCGGAGTGTTGCTATAATGCACGCATCGATCGTCGGCGAGGTGGCCTTTTCTTGTTCTTGTTTTTGTCGCGGGCCGGGAAGATCGACCGGGCGGCGGCAGCAGCATTGTGGGTGTCGCGCGTTTGCATAATCGCGGGTGGGTAAAGGGCCGAAATTACACTTGGGTATACCCAGGAAGTGTAACGGTGCTCATCCTAACCTATTGTGAGGCTATTCGTGGATAGACTCGCCTTCCCAAGTTTTATGTAAGGCCGTGGCTGATGCGCTCGCACGTGGCCGCTCGCGAGAGATCCGTCTTTTGCTCTGTGGTCTCGCTCGAATGAGAAGTTTTATAACCGCGAAGGCGAAGCCGAGAGACCACTTTGCTCGTTTTCGCTCGTGCTCGGCTCTTCTCGGTTCTTCTTCTCGCCGCTCCGTCCTGAGAGAGGAGAGAGCCCGAGCTTACGTCGCGCGTTTAATCGTGTGCCCGTACGTATGCTCCGATCAGCTGATCCTCGTCACTCCTCTCGAATTTTCGCGCATCTCCACGAACCCGTTGGCCCGCGAAGATAAGCAGTGCCTTCAGCACTGCCCTCGAGATGATGCCGGTCGACGCGGTCTCGGCGTCAAGGAATCGGACCTCGATCGCCGGTCGGACGCGCTCGCACTGCGCGATATCAATTTCGCTGGCCTCCTTTATTTCAAAAGGACCCGGGTCCCACGCGCCGCCTCAGACTGCCGCGTACGCGCGCCGCAAGTGATACCAGGTGATAAGAGTGCTCGCGTGTGATAATGCCGCGAGTGTGATGGGATTTTTGACAGCTGAACATAACCTAATTTCTCGACGATAAAAGTTTTCCTATACTTTCCACGTGTGAATCCACCACCGGCAGTTATGTGTTTCCCGGACGTATAGTTGGAATTACGCGCATCAAGGTAGGTGTCTTGTCCGTTAATAGGGCCGCCCCCTTGCCCAACTATTTGGCGTTATAGCGGAGACCAAACAAAAAAAAAAAAAAAACAAAAAAACAAAAAAACATAATGGTGGTCTCGGTATAACTACATAATTTTTCTCCTAGTGCGAGTAACCAACGCATGCGCGTAAAGGGATCGAACCGAGGTTCGAATTAACTTCCTGAAACTTTGGACTTTTATATACGCTAGATTGGTTTCGACGCTACGACAAAAATAGTTGGCATGCCCATTGCGAGACGGTCGGATCGAAAATGTTTGGTCACTTTTTTAACCGCAACTAAGTATCGCCGTCGCGGCGCGTATCAAAAGCGGCGGGGACTTTGCCCCATGTGACAGAAATATTTACAACGCGAGTGGAAAAACGAGGAACGCTTTCAAGGTTTCACACGGTCGATTTCCTATGATCCGGTTCGTTTGCCCCCCGCGTATATATCTTCCCTCCGTTATACTGTTGAGGTGCAAGTGTCCCACCAGCGGCAGTTGAGGTTGCGCGACTATATAGCTGTAGAATGTGCGTGCCAGTCGGCACGCGTTCAGCGTCGACGTTATCCGGCTGCGGCGTAACAATGCTTTTATTGCATATTCGAAATTCAAAAACTTCCGCCAACCGGATTTCGGGGCGAGGGCGTCATCTCGACGGCTGCGACGAACGATTCGTTTTTTAACGGCCGTCGACGAACGATAATGATAAGGTGTGCTTGGAAGGTAAAGGGCGCGTTACCTGCGGTCGGCTACATTCACCTCCGTAGGTAAAGTCGGCATTCGCGACGTGGCTTCGCGGCGGAATGCGGAAGCTATTATACGGGAAAGTTGAAATGCGCGGACAATGTCGGGGACTTCGTTATCCATTAGATCACAGAGTTTTCGTACTGTCGTAATGCTTTAACGAGAGAAGGAGCTTGCAGTACTAAAAGCCACACACACATACATACGTATATATGTCGTTGTAGTAGATTTTAACGAAATATTCGTCTTTTAATGCCGATACGGTCGATGATATCGTGTATTATATACGATGTATACAAATTATACTGAACTTAGAGGTTAGGTTTTCTCTTCGATTATTTCTTGGACCGGTTTAATGATACGCATCCTGGTGATCCTGATAAAGACCGAGAAACTCTTTTAAATGCATCTAAAACCCGCGTGTTTTAGTTTGCATTTTACATATTAGGGAGTGACGTTATCGATGAGAAATGTCGGTAACAAAATCTAAAATAGTAAATTGTTTTCGAGTACATTTTTGGGGTAAACTTGATCGACGATTTAGAAGCCCCATAGTGTGAAGAATTTTCTTCATGAATTTTGCTACTTTCGAAAAATTAGTATTCGACATATTTTGCTAGGAAAAAAATTAATTTATCCCTTTTCACCGTTAGAAAAAGCATGTACACTAATAATTATACGTACTTTCTTGGGGATATACTTTGGACATCAAATGTGGTCTCTAAAAAAAGCGTTTCTTCAAAATTTTTAATTTTCTTGCGTGACAATTAAAATTAATTTTTACGGGGTAATTCAGATATGATTTTTTTTTTTTTTGTTTTTTAAGATCTGATTTTAGAGTGGGTACAATACCAGAAATTTCAAAAAATAATAAGGAGCTTCTAATTTTTGTTTGAAAGAATTCTTGAAATAATTCTCATAATGAAAGTTAGCACGTAAAGTCTTTTATTTATAATTTTTGGAGCGAATTTTTGGAGTGCATTTTTGGAGTACATTTTTGGAGTAATCTTTATCGACGTTATCGACGATTTAGAAACCCTTCAATGTCAACTTTTCTTTTTCAAGACTTTGTATAATCTACAGTTTCTGCATTCTTTACTATTTTCGAAAAATTAATCACGTGAGGCGTACGTTGGAAAGAAAAAATTAAATTCATCCCCGTTCACCCTTAAAAATAAATAAACTTTAAAAATAATATGTGTTTTTTATAAGGTATACTTTTGATACCAAAAACGGTGTCTAAAAATCGAACGTCGTCTCATTTTTTCAACATTGCGTCATTTTATTGTGTTTTTAATTATTAGTCAGTTGGAGAACCGATCTTTCATTAGTGATGTTCAATATGTAATGAAAGTTTAATTTTGCGAAAATTGAGCCACACTTTTAAAAGAGTGAAATTTCACTCTTGAAGTGTGACATTTCACACTGTAAATTCACCGACTTATTACAAAATTGAAACAAGTCACTCCAGAAAGTGTGAGATATCATTCTTATTGAGTGGAAATCTGTTTTGAGTGAAAACACTCACGAAGTGTGGCCGATTTTCATTCTTTTCTTGGAGCATTTCACTCCAAGAAATTTGGAGAGTAGTTGTTTAATTCAAGAATATTTTTTCGATAAATGTCTTTGCGCATCCTATTGTCATTTTTCGCAGGCTAGAACAAACCGAAGTAAACGTTAGCCTTGATTCTTATTAGGTAACCTGATGGGATATACGACGTGAGGAATTAAAATAGATTCACTACATTTTATGATGATGCTCCAGGTCGTGGCGGTAAAATCTCTATCTTTAGAATTAATTAAAAAGTGAATAAGATTAAAAATGTCATCAGGCCATCAGAATTCCGTTATTTTGATCAGATTACTGGATTCAATCCAGATTGAAAAACAGAATCGGGTTTAAGTCATTTTTTTTTACCGGACAGAAATAAAATGGAAACGCAATCACACTCACAGCTGATTGAAAGTTATAAATCTGTTACTGATTCTGTCACTTTTGGCTTTTTTCTTTCTTGACTCTGGCCAGAATCGTGACATTGTAAGTGATTTTTTTCTTGGTTTCAAGAGCAATAAAGTTCCACTATTTCCAGTTTTACTTGTTTCCTTAAAATGAATTACCCAGTTAACCACAATGTAACAATTATGTGACATTAATGTAACATTGATGTAATAAATAACCACGATATATTGGTGACATTATATTGTAACTTGAATTAATATTGAATAACGTTCAATTAATTTAATGCGATTTCACTTCTCTGATGATGATGATCATGACGCGTTATGATTGCGATGATTGTATTGATTGTGCTGAACATGATGATGATTATGGTGATGATTATGATGATTGTGATGATCATAATGATGATAATGACGGTGATATCGACAATATGGATAATGATGATGTTGAAAATAAGACGGACTTATTGATCACGTTTGCACATGGTACGAATAAATGATATATATATTGTATATATTTTCATTGTAAATAATATGAAAAACAAAACTCATCTGGTACAAAGTGAAAAATAATTCACACCTGCAACTTTTCTATTTTCGGTAACACCAGAAAATTAAATAAGTCTTTCCTTAATAGTAGTCGGGAAATTCGTATTTTTCACATCTGGTGCCAGAAATTGCATTTCCAGAACTAGTAATAAAATGAACATTGCACTTCACGATGCTGAAGTTCGAAACGTTATAGGACCCAATGAATAAAATCATAAAATAAAATAAAATCATTATTCGTTTTGTAAACAAAACGAATAAATAATGATTTTTCCTATTTCGGGAAAAATGGACAAACAAAACAGACTATATGTTTTTTGTTTTGATAATATTCGCCGAACTCCATCAATGTTTCGAACTTCAGCATCATTTGAACTTCTATTGTTACCTCCACATTACGATACCATTTGGTTGCCGAAATTTATGTTGGATTATTATGTTTTAATAAACAAATGTATATAAAGATTACAGCTATTAATGTATAGAATTGTATAAGTCAATGGAAAACAGGTTATAAATAAGTATAGTTGTAGAGAAAAATTGGAGTAATAACGAATAAACCACCTTAAAAAAATGTATTTAATTTTTCAAAACTTGGAAGAATAATATTTTTTTTAAAACTTGCCTATGTTGATGTTAAAAAGCTAAAATAAAAATGAATGAAATTAAAATCTTCACCCTGATCGCTAGCAAAAAACATTACATTTATTGAGTAAACAGATTCTTTTATTCAAGTATCCATAACAATAATCCCATCCAGGGTGTATTTCAATGTTTTATTCTTTTTTTTTTGCATCAGACCAATCCTCGGAGTTATCCTAATTGGCAAACGGCTAAGAAACCAGAAAAATACATTTGCGATTTATTAAAAAATAAAGGAAGCAATTGTTTCCGCGGCTAATTCCATGAAATCCAAGCAAAGCCCTATTGAAATTCTGTACTTTTTCGTTTTCAATTTGAAACGACGTGCGAGTGTAGCTCGAAATAAAAAGAGACGCTCGTAAAATCGAGTCGTCGTACGAGGGTTCCATGCATAATAAAGAAGCGGGTTGGCCCGGATGGCTGCGGGGGTTGGGGGACGAGGAAGGGTTGTCGGAAGAGGATATATTAATGTTGCATCTCTCCCTGCCACCCAACATCACCTATCTTCTCCGGGCCATTCCGCAATTGCTCTAATGCACCCCAGGTCCGTGGCTCGAAGAAACCGTCACCCCGTGTCAAACTCAAACTATTTTAAAATCCTATTAACCCCCACTTCCGATCATTACAAGTCTGCGGCGGTCGATGCTTTTGAATCGAAACGTTGCGGTATATATGTATTCCCGGCGTTACCAAATGGATTGGATTGGTACGTCAGATTTCAACAAAGTGAATCGTATTCAACATCGCTTGCTTAAATTGCACAAGTGGATTGAGAGACACAGCCACTAACAATTATCGTCTACTGATGGTGTTGAAAAAGACAATAATTTTTTATGTCCAAAAACATTTCATAAAAGAGTACAAGTGTTGGAGTCTCGTTCATGGCCTTAATTAAAATCCAAAACCACCAAATGCCAAAAATGTCTGTTTTTGTAGTGACCGAAAGATTCGATACTTTTCGTAAATATACGGTGGCTGGACCATATATCCTAATCTAAATATCGTAAAGTTTGAAAAGAGATATGCTGTCTCATCATCGGTATAAAAAGGCTCTAACTTAATTCATCCAATTATCTAAGAAGCGGCGCCATCGCCCGTGGAGTCGAACAATAAGCGACTTATCGGATTCTTTCGTCGACGTGAATGAAGCGCAGACGTGTACACACCTAGTAAATCAAAGTCTTTTTTCCGTCTTGTGTGACACATTCTAATGAAGCGCTCATTTCTAGATCAGAGTTCTCTACTGTGACGATGTAGTTAAGACAAGTTTGGCGCGGAACATACAAAAATCCACGCGCCACGCAGCATTATCGCATCTAGTATTCAAATATCGAATTGTATGCTAAAGCTATAAGCTTCCATGTGGATGCGTATAATCATAAATTTCTAATTGCGGATTAAGTCAAAGAGGGGCACGAGCAAATAAAGTTACCAAATGTGAAGTTCATTATTTAAATTACTCGGAACATAAATATGGATCATCCAGGTCAGATATGAACAGAATTTCTATCAGGCCTGCTTGTTAGTTTAAAATGGACCCGTTTTGTGTATGGGATAAATCCACTTCGATCTCAGCCGCGGTCTCGTAAAGAATTTAGACCATCGACATTTTCCAACCTCGAAGCTTTTCGACTTTTTACCGTAATTTTTAAATTGAATCAATTAATTTGTAATGGGTGCCAGAGACCCTATCTTTGAATATTTGTTAAAATCAATGCGATTATATTTCAAAATAATTTGCAATTTAGGGAATAAGACGACCTTCTTGAAAGAATTTCTAATTGAATGCCAGCAATTTCATGTTCATCTGGAAAAATTAAGAACGAATAATAACATTTTATCGATTAACGTAGGATAATCACAAAAACATGCAAGGCAAACAAATTTTCTTATATTATGTATTGACGTTATTGTATTATTTGTATTTAGTCATGTACGACCTCATAAAGTAATCCTTATACATGGTAAACAAGTTTTTCATTAATAATTTATATAATATATATATATATATATATATATATATATATATATATAGAAATAATAGAATTGACCAAAAAGTTATTTTTTCTTATTAACCTCCAGAGTGGACCCATCATATAGTGACCAAATATATATAGTTTAAAAATAATACATGAAACATGGCATTCCAAGGTATTTTGGACCTGATTCTAAAATTAGAACTTTAAAATTCAAAATGGCGGATGACATTCGCAAAATTGTTTTAATTCTGAATGTTGATACTCGGGGGTTTGCTGCGGATCGTAGAATTCGAACAGAAATTCAAAACAAAATATTGCGAATCCAATATGGCGAACTACTGTTCGAAGCAAAAGAGTTGAATACACTGGTGTCAAGTTTTTCAAGTTTTTCTTTTTTCTTTTAACCTTCTTACAATAAAACGGTTGATTGTCTCATTACAGATTGAAGGTCATTACAGTGCGTCACCTATAATATTTTACTGAATTGACTTCATATTGATAAAAAGTTTTACGTGAAAACACATAAATTTTAAAGGTTGGTAAAATATTAACAATTTATGACTAATTTATATAAACATTTTTTTAATGCCTATAAGTTCTTACATCGTAATTATTGAAAAACGGATTTATCGATCATGACCTTTTTTAAATATTATATGAAAAGGACTATATAGATAAAAATAAAAATTTGTTAGTTTCTCAAGAGAGAAATCAATATGCGTGTCATTTTCGAGAAAATGCTCCCCAATGGTGAATATACGCATCTTTCTTAAATTCTTCATTTCATTAAAATACTTTACAATTGAACATCGATTTTCGCTAAATTGAAAATATTTTTTAGAATTATGATTTTAATTTTTACAAATATTATAAGAAAAAGTTTCTCAGCAGCTAAATTTATTTCAACATGTGCAATTAAGAATTTTTTGCAGTTTCGATCTCATGACTTTTAAAAAAACTTCCATAATATATCGTAATTATATTTTAATCTGTGCGGTCATGCTTTAGGTGGAAATTTACAGTTTGTATAATTTATATTGATGAATATTTATTCATTAATTACGCATAGGGAATTTCAAATAGAATATCGATGAAAATACGTTCTATTTTACATCAAAGCCTAGAAATTCTATTCAAAATTCACTTTATATCCAAAATAGTAGTGTAATAATTTAATTAATACGTCCCAAATGACAATGCCATTAAAATTCTGTTCAATCATATTACTCCGTCTGACGCTAGACGGCTGGCATGTCAAATTTACACACACACTGTGTTTTCATTTCTTTTTTTTTAAACTTGGAATTTTTTTTTTCATCCATTTGCAAACTAGATTATCGAAACAAAAGGCTATAGACGCCTTTTACTTGTCTATAATTTCTCGAAATTGTTAAAATCGTCATTTGTCTTGTTTTGTATACTTTTCATGCATAGAGTAATTAAAATGTAATGAAATAAAAAAAATCAATTGCTTTTCAATGAATTTATATAATTTGTTTTATAATGCCATTGACATTATACGCGGCAAAAAGCTCCATTTTTTACCCTTCTTTGACTTTATGTCAGGATCAAAAAGTTCTGTTAATAGGATTTTTTTAAATAAATAATTATGATTGTACTAACATGTAGCAATATTTTCATGTTGGATAATGTCTCGAAGTGCAATTAATTATTTCCATAAAGTTTCTAAACATTCGAGTTTAATTTTTGTCTCTGTCTATATGCTCTTTAGAATGAAGGTACGCGTATCACATGTGGTATCGGCTTTACTAATTAATTTCCTCCACGGTAAACACAATTACGGCCACATCAAACTTCTATCATGCGCCATTTGTTGAACGCGTTATCAATTAATACCGAAGAAATAGTTATAATTCTGCAGCCCTGCATCTTCTTATAGTCAGCGTGCTGTCATATTTAAGGTAATTTTTAACGACGTCGCGTAACTGTGATGCAATTACGACGTGCTTACAGATAAAACGGGCATCTTTATATTCATTTAGAAATTACTGTTAATTTCTGTAACCATTTTAAAAAATCGTTAAGATGAATGAAATCTCGAAGATGAGTTTATAGGATGATTTGCGTTATTCAGATAACTAGAGCTAAACCTACGATTATATAGTTTCGTATCCCGCAATTATTATAGGTAACTGTTATGCAAATGTAATGAGAAGTTGTTATACTTCGGTAATGTCACTACTTTAGTAAAGACCGCCATGACAAAATTAATATAATCAAGTGTTATGTAAGATAATTTTGTAATCGTTATGAAAAATGCTGGATGAGCTCTATAGACGTTAAAAAATTAAATAATTGGTAAATTAACGTCAGGAACGTGGTTTCTACGAATGGAGAAAATTTGTATTTTACTTTGCATCGTAGTTGAAAAACAATCTAATTATTTATTTCTATGTTTTTTTTTTCTTTGCTTTTGAAAAATATTTTATATAAAATTTAGGAATAATTTCGAAAGTCATGTTTAAAATTTATTATATAAATTTGAGTTTTGCTCCTATCATTAGAAAATTGTTATTATTTGTAATTACATTTTTATCTTAATTCTTATTTAAAAAAAAAAATTCTTATTCCATTTCATAACAATTGTTAAAAATTTACACTTGTATGTAATCGTTATCAATTTTTAAGAGTTTTAGAATTAATTTTTTTTTTAATCTTTATTATAGACTGAGCACTTGTTTAATTGCAAAGAAATTTTACTACTCAATCAAGGATATATATTATTTTAATATTTGCACGAAATTATTATTTTTTAAGTAAGTAAATTTGAAAATAAAATATTGATATCAAATTTGAAAGAAATATTTCTTCACAAGTGTTGAAATTCTTCACTTATCTATTTTTAAATATAGAAAATTTACGAAAAAAATGAAATCACGGAGAATTAAATGTTCTTAATTGTATGCTGATAATATTATATTTTAATAATTGTATGGTTAGAAAATTGATTTCTCAATGGTAGAAAAAATAATATTTCGTTCTATCAAGAAGTGTTTTTTTTTAATCGAAATTATTTTATAAATGCAAGTGTCTAATGTAAAAATGAATACCTAGATTTGTAATGTAACCACTTATTTATAGCTAAACATAGATTTGCATAAATGAAAATAGCCCAAACATTACACAAAACTTTAAAAAATGAGTATACTTAATAAATTTGAATGGAATTAATAGAACTGAAAAACTTTGGCTAATCAACCTAAAGCTGTGAAAAATTAGCCGAAAGTGCGAAGTAAAAAGTTGATAGAAACACAAAGTTCTATCCCAATTGGTCAAAAAATTGTTGCTATTATTTAAATTAAATACATTTATTGTTTACTGCGCTTACTAAGATCCTTTCAACGTACAGTTCGTGCAATTTGTTTTTTCTTTTGATTTCGTTATTATACGAAACCTTTCTTCCGCCATATCATTCGTCATATGATACTTTACTCTTAATAATTCATTTTCATTTTCAATCATGTCATACTTTCATGCAGGTTAGTTGAGTTCAATGGTCGATGCTGGTTCTTATTTTGTTCATTTTCGAAACTTTCCTCGTATCAGGTAATTGATGTACAGAATTTCAGTTCATAAACTTTTCTTTCTTTTTACAAATTTGTTAATTCTTAGGTTACGATGGCGAAAGAAAGTATATTATTAATAAATATATATTGTTTATTTTTTTTTAAGTCATTGCTATCACAATTTGAATTTAAAAAAAAATTTCCAACGATTCTGAATACAAATTAATAAATGTATACATTTCTAAGTTTCAACTGTTTGTCGGACATTTTCTTTCTCACTCTGGAGAATCTCGGTTCAGTGAAATAAATTCTGATAAGAATGTTAAATTATTTCACTACCTAAATAAGTAGAAAGGAATTGCTATTGTTTAATCGCATAAATATACATCATACGAAGTATCGATCGATTATACGTGATTAAGGTTTAACAACTTTGATCCAAATATATGTTAATTTATATTTAAAAAATTTTATCGACTCTGAATGTATGCCTTCAAAATTTCTTGGAGTGAAATGTTAAGCTACTCATAAAATGTGTTCCAATTATTACTTCAAGAATTTGGAGAGTATCACTTGACCGATAACATAAAATGTTATTCAGTACATTTTTTTTTTAGTTTTGATCAACAGAATTCTTCACTTGTAATTTTGTATGCCTTTGTAGTTTACTATTCGTACAGTGATAATTATACCACTCATCATCAATAAAGATTTTACTTCTTATTTTATCTCCTTATTTCCTTTATTCATGTCAAAGAAATTACGAAACTAACAAAAAGCAATATAATTAGGAGACCTTGTGCATGTTTCTTGACAAGTCTATATATTCATACTTTAAATAATCTCTTTGTGCATTTTTAAACTGTTTTAAAAAAAACACACACACACACACATATATATTCGACAAAATTAAATAGGTTCAAAATTTAAGACCAAAAGATTAGATGTTTCAATTCGATACTTGGTATCGAGTTTTGAGATTTTGTTTATATTTAATTCTTACGGACAAAAAACGCTGAAAACAATATCCGCTCGAGAAAAATATTCATAAAAACCTTTATATGTACATACATTTATATTTTAGTTACACTTAGCAACCGGCAATCTGCGTTTGTTTCAATGCCCCCTTTTGTTTCGCAATTAGTTGTCACGTCACATTCCCCTGTACGTTAGTTACTTTCGTCACGCTGTACACTTGCAGTTACACAGATCTAGCAATTACAGACTAGAATAAGCAAGATTAGAACCCTTTTGTTGTTCCGCCAATTTCTCGCTGTCCTCAGCCCTTATTTATAAGTTCGTTTTAGTTTCAATATCACATCATCCCTTTTCTATTTCTTCCAATTTTATCGTTTAATCTATTCTCTACATGGAGAAATGTTATTGTGCAATCTTTTGATTATATATATTATATATTATAATAATGTTGACAATTTTTTGACAATACAAAATATGATTTTCCCATCCTAATATTGTTATTTTCACATGGCCAACAGAATGCGTTTTTCCCATACTATCTAATTTGTGTATGTTATACTCTAAACCTAATGATGATAAACGTTCGACTTGTTGCTGATTTTCTCCATTGTAAAATTATAAGAATTGTACACTTATGAAGCTACACGAAATAATAAGTTACTTCCACCGTGGCTAAATGTAATCGCGGTCGCCATCGTGCTACGCAAATTTCGTCAGGCTTAGCCCCAAAAAAGACCTGACAAAGTCTGCCATTCACTGAATCGTACTCCATTGAGTTTGATTCACGAGATTTCGAGCCTAAGGGATTCATTGTGATTTTATAATCCCCCCCCCCCTCCCCCGCTCCGAGGGAGTCCCCCTTTTCTCTCTCGACCCTATAGCGCCTAATGAGGATATTGAATTCCCGTGGCGACGTTAACATTAAATGACCAATGCTTACCATTTTGATCCTTGAGCATCTTGAGTTTTCTAATGTTATTTTTATTAACTATTTTTGTTTAAAAGCATTCACCTTCAAATGGCCGTCAAAATGAAAGTCATCGCATGATCACTAATTGACGTCACATCATTCGTCCAGACCACGTTTTATTGGCTGAAACGGGTTGAAAATTTTTAAAAACTTCAAAAAATCTTTCACTGTGTTTGATTACATTCAACTTGGAATCATGCGCCATAATCGCATTGATTATATTGCGGCTTCCCATTACAAATGCAAGAACACATATTCGCTTTGTATTTAAACCAATTCGACGAAGAACATTTACTTCATTTTCGCTATTAGATAGATAGAGTACATTCTGGTATATAGTTGATGTTTAATTTTTCCTGTTCATTATGTGGATAATGCTGAAATTGCGTTAAGTGGCATCGTTATACCGCTCATGAGTATCCGCTTAACTGCTATAATATGGATTGCATCAATTTGATAATCGATTCTTCCGAATTGTACACGTGTATTGTACTCTATATAGTAGTAGGTATTTCATTATCGAGATTTCCGCGCGAAAGGAACATCAAAAGAAATTTTAGCATTCCTGATGTAGAAACAGAAAAGTAATGGCTTTACAATTACTGATCTCTGTTGTGATTAATAAAACTGTTAAAAAAAAACTGTTAATAAAAAATGTTCAAAATTTAATTCAGAAAATGTTTTTTCACATATGCCTTAGTGTACCATAATGGTATTCAGGAAATAATAGATGTTTCCTTATGAAGTCTAAACGTAACAATGACTGGACGTGAATCCTACAGCTGAGCAACCTAATCAATATTCCCTATGTCTCTAACCAGGTGTCAAAATTGATTAGGTGGTTATCCAACTAATAGGTTCGCGTCCAGTCATTGGTACATTTACCTTATACGAAAGCTCATATCTCTATATTGTAATATCATTTAATTACATTGTTTTTCTCAACAGGTTTCTCACAGTCTAAAATAATTTTAAAAACAATAGTTCATTCACCACATGGGATTTATTACCTGTGGGTAAAATAGCTTATTATGTTATATACATAAAGATGCTTGATTACAGATCATAAAATAAAGAAATAAAAGCGATAAGTCCTCGACCTCCAACGAGAAATCGTGTTTTCATTAAATGCTTCATACCAGATGATGAAGATTGACAAGCATCTCTAACTAATTTCACTGAGTCAACTGGGGATAATATTTATAACCCGAGTGATGCATGATGTCCAACAATATAAGCAAACTTGTGCGATGTAATACATGACAATTGGTCAGCAATTTTCGCGTATCTTTGCTTCATCCTAAAAAGAACGTTTTGATTTCTATTATCGTCTATACGTTTAACCAAGACACTGAAGTGTTAGCTGTCACTTCCAGTAGCCACATAGGAAAATCTTATATGCGAATGCATTTTGCTAGAGGTACTGTTTATAATTATGCAAATTGTAAACAATTTCTAGTCGTTCAGTACTTCTTCTACTTCTACTTTTTCTTACAGACTATGGTCTCAACTTGCACAAAAGTTGTCATCCTTAAAAAAAAAAAAAAAAAAAAAAAAAAATATACAAGGAAATGTTGACTTATGATACAGCTTACGTTAAAATTGAAAATATATTTTCCGACTAAAAACATCGTAGGTACATCAAAATTATAAAACATCCCTACAGTTGGAATGGTCGAATGAACGTTGGTGACTGCGGACGTTAGGAAATCGTCATTTCTCCAGAACGGGAGAATAAGTTGGAATTCTGTCTTTTAAAAGAGGTTCATCAATTTGTGGCTGGAACGAGCACGTTGGACGAGTCTACTGCTGGTAAAATGACAGCGGTGACGATAAGAGATCTTCGTCGCATGGATATGTTCGTATATATGTCGGCGCGAGGATCGTAATTGCGTTATGCAGTCCAGCGTCACGAGTACCAGCGCAATACGTCTCTTTCAATTAGCCACTTGACGACGAGAATATATGCCTACTTGCATGTGTATATTATATGCACGTATATACAAATGTGCGGGAAAAAGAGCTCGGAAAAGGGAAATGCGTGTGCAGACCGCAGGGTAGCCGGACGCGAATACACCTACAGTAACAGTAGATATACGTGAGCGTTAGTCGCAGACTGTGTAAATGACACTTTTTTTTTCATACTGAATGCAACTCCACTGTGCTCTCGGTGCATGTATTACCCTCTAATAGGAAACGTATCCCAAGACGCGCGCGGTCGGAATGTATTGAAGAATCCTCTTTGAAGACGCTTGAAAGGAAATGGCTCTTAAAGTTATTTAATTGTTGTTGACTCTACGAATTGATGGCTTTTCTGAAAAGATAATTTCACATTTTTTCATCAGCCCGTAATAAACGGTAAGAGGAGAATAATAAAAACGTGCATTAAGAAAAATGTGCAATAGTGAAAAAAAAAACTGCAAAAAAGTATAGCTATTAAAAAAAAAAATAGTTATACTTTGGAAACATTTTCTTGTAGTGCCTAAATAAGCGGTTTTATTCCCTAGTAAGGTAATGTAGAGTTGTGTTGTTATTTTGGCGTTCACGAGCTAAATCGTCAATGCAGTGTTATTCACTCATTTTGACGCCAATAATTGACCATCCAACTTTACTCATCGGGTATATTCGTTATGTAAAATAAAAAAAAAAAAAATAAAATGCATGGAATTATGGGAATAAAGGCGTTTTATTAATTTAACAATGTTTAATTATACAGTTTTTATTCGAACGATTCAAGCGCAACGTACGAAAAAAAAGAAACATCAAAAGAGGAATTTCGATATAAATATAATGTGAGGGATAAATACACGCTCATTTGTAACACGGCCATTTTAATAGTACATTTTAAAGTAATAAAAAAAGAATAATAATAAAAAATTCATATGCGTATCATTCGAATTAATTGTACGCATTTCCAGCAGCGCGTCGAGTGAAACAAAATAAAGCGCGCGTTTCCCGCAAATGCCGGTAATATCTGAATAAAATAAAAGCGACGAAGATACAATATATATATATATATATATATATATATATATATATATATATATATATATCGAGTTACCATAGATTCGATAATTTAGCATTATCGCTGAGTTCCGATGACAGTTGATTGATGTGCGCATGAATTGCGGTCCCTATTTTTTCACGCCGCCAAATTGGAATTCGAACGAGCCGATGATTTTTTTAACGTCAATTCCAACCGCTCGTGCTATTGCCGTCCATTTATCGCCGATCCAATTTATACCATCGATATATACTCTTTTTTTTTCCTCGTAGCCAATTCCCCAGGTCGGCACCCGTCTCCTCCTCCTCCTCTCTGGTGTCCGGCGGCGATCCGAAAAATATGAACAATTAAAAGGGCAACCTAATTAGAGTGATAAAATGCGCCTCACGGAAAATCAGACGGTTTTTCCGATATCCACCTAAGTGCTATTAACGTTTTATTGTCGCATTCGCTCGACATTTTGGATAATTCAGGAAGCGAGGACTCCGACGGTCCCACCGCGAAGCTGTACTTTTTTGTTCTTTGCAAAATTAAAACGTCAATCAATGATGTGCAATCTTGATGCGCAATCTGCGACGAGACTTTTGGTGCCATTTCCAATTAGCGCGAACATTTTCGCCATACCATTTTATCGGTTGCTTTGTTAAGCGCTATCGGCATTACGATTCATTCAGTTCTGTATTAATCACGCATATAATTGCTGGAAACGTCGACGTCATGAGTTGTTTTTTTTTATATATATCTCAAATCAAGATCGAGATTTCGAAAAATTCTGTACAATTTTTCAAAATTTCAAATCGTCACACAGCGATAGAATCCTTGTCGTGATGTTTCTGGTTACGAGAGACAGAGGACAAATCCATGGATCTGAGGAGACAGAGAAGTTATCTGCCCAAGGGCGGTAGTGTTAAACTTCCGCGTCCTTAGGTCGGCCCTTGCGCGGCCATTTACCGCATGCTGCGAGTGTTGTTTATATACTTCGTTTCGACTTTTCCACGTGCGCACCTCCAGAAACTGCTCGGCGGCGACCGAGCCAGCCACCCATTATTATCGAGGGGCGAATCCCCTTGGGCAGGAGCTGTCTGTAACGCGATAGTAATTACTGGCTGCAGTAATTACTATGCATAATTAACGCGGAACAAAAGATGAACGATATCGTCTGTCGCTCGTTAGCTGACAGTTTTGCCGTCCATGTGCGTCCTTCATCCCGCGTGCACCAAGTAATCCTGTATAACAATCACCTGTATTCACACTCTTAAGCCCGGTTCACAGGCTGCGAGATGGTCTACCAAGTGTATAGGATTCGAATTTTTCAGAATTATCCACTTATACTGTTTTTTTTTTAGAAGTTTCATCATTCGCAGATTTTGCTTGAGAAAAGTGATTTTTCTGTTTGATTCCTCATTACAGGAACGGACGTGAAAAACAAAACAAACCAAGAGCCAAAATTATCGCTAACCTATACATCACTGGTAGAAATTCTGTCACAAATTATCGGTTTAAAAGTGTATGCAATAAAAGTACAGGGTTTTGTTACAAAACTGTAAATACTAGATCTTAAAATTGGATTTAAGGTGGCCACGATTTTACCTAAATATCTCGCTTAATAACTGTTCAGTCCAATTATTCAAAATTTGTACAGAATCATCGTATCTATTAACTATGCCGTAAAATTATGTATATAAAACAAATGGACAAATATTAGATACAAACTGTCAAAATGTGCTGTTTATCCAGCATGTACAAACTTAGTAGGACGACAATGTGACCTATTTTCTTTTGTAATTGAATAAACAAATGATAAAACACCGAGATGTAAAGTGACTGCAATTGATTTTCTTATAGACGTAAATATTGGAGAACATGAGGTTGACTTCAGCAATCCTGAAACATATATGAAAGAAGAAATTGACGAACAAATTCCACATGTCAATGCTGATAAAAATGATATTTGCGACAGGTTTAATGACAATAAGAATGCAGATAGTGATAATACGAGCAAAGAATATGATGAAACTTATGAACAAAGTGTCGGTACGTGTCACAACGTATTAAATGTCATTGAAGATCATTATGGCTAACCTCATTCATAATAAATGTATATAAAAATATTACGATAATATTGGGTAGAATGTAGGCAGAACTTGGACAGCAAATGCTTAGGTAAGTTGTCGCAGATGCACCTAAAAATGTTGGATAGAAACTGGGTGCTAATTGTACAAGGTTTATCTAAAAAGGGTATGTAATTAATATCAAGGATACTGGCCAGTTATATTGTCCACAAACTAGAGAGTGAATAAGTAAATTAGCCAAAAACTTTCGCATAATTAGGCGCAATTTCTATCAGGGGTATAATATTGAAATTCAACAATAACATTGAACGAAAGGAATTAAGTAACGTTTTCTAACTTGAGATATGTTTTAAAATGTGCAGCTATCTCCTAAAAATAAATACAAAAATTATAGAAAATGTATCCATAAAAAAAATGTTCTCAATGTGATTTTCCAGTTCAATCACACTTGATTTTGAAAAACTAAAAAAAGAATAATAATGTATACAATTTCTAATGTAATTATGTAAAATGTTATTTTCAAATATATAGTCAGGACAAAACTTAAAAATTTCGTAATGACTTCATATAGACTTTAAAATAAAGAAAGTCCACGATGTATTTCATCGATTTACTTTTTACCAATAAAATTAAGGAATACAAAAAAAAAAAAAAAAACAATATATAAGGTATGAATGACCGATATAATGGACGTGCGAGATATTTAAATGATTTCATTGCTTGGACGTTTGGAATTGCGATCGAGCAATGAATAGAGCCTGAACCCAAAGGTCAAACAGCTTTATTACGCAAGTGGGCGCATTAACGACCGATCGCATCAGTTCTCCATAGAACTTACGTATAGTTTAAAGCCGCGCAATTAAACTTTTTCATTTCGTGTTGTCATACAGGGTTCAACGTGTTCGTACGACACACGGGGCAGTTATTAAAACGCCTATGTATCATGAACTTGAGAACGATGGCCTTTGCTGCAATTGCCACTCGAGAAACGTTATTACATCATTATCATTGAATATCTTTAGATTATAATTGAAAATATCAGATTTAATGGTAACAATACAATAATTATATAATATTGTATAATTTCTTAGAATTAATTTATAAATAACATTTTTTCTTTTCATATATGAACGAACTTTTGAAATGATTTGAAATAATTGAAATGTTGTTGATTAGTATTTTAATTTTGATAAGATTACATTCTTGTACGATTTTATTATTTTTCCTCTTTTTTTTTAAATCGATACAGTTTGAGTTTGAGAAGAAGCTATTTTTTGAATATCTGCTCCTTATCGAAATATCTGATATTTTCTCATTTCATGGCACATGTCGTTTTCAAACTTTTGGTACACCCTGTAGAAATACAAATTTTAAAAATTACATTTTTCTATTTTGCAATAATAATTCATACATAAAAAAAGTAATTACTTTTTAAGCACTTACGGACCTAATTTTGTGAAAGGTGCGCGATTATCCGATGATCTAGAATAAGGTACGACGTAATGTTCGTTCCTGGCTAGAGCTGTAACCTTTTTTCGCCAGTGCGCCTTCGAAAGAAAAATCGTCTGTGCAAGCGATTTGGGGGCAGTTAGTTCGACGAGCAGTCTTCGTTCGGGTCCACCTTGATTAAGAATAGAAATCGGAGGTTAATGCGGAGGGTCCTTCGGGAACTCGTCGGTACGCCCAAATCCTGGATTACTATCGGTATGGGCAAGTGGTCGGAAATCTCGTATAATCTGGTCGGTGTTGGTCGAAGAACACTGTAGGAGATAAAGCGGGGCAAAAAAAATCTAGTAAAAAGCCAAAGACCCGCGGGTGCCGAACGATAAAATCGCGCGGAGCCAATTCCCGAACTATTTTTACGGTGGTCCATGGGGGAGCGGGCAGAAGGGCGTATTGGGGCACGGGGGGTGGCTTTTTCCACCACGGACGTTGGATAACGGCGAGCTTCGGCAGATCCGATCGGAGACGATCCATCGCCCTGGTGGCGAACACGGGACAGGCGTGGCATCATTCTCGGGAAATCCGCGGATCGTCGATAGGGAAAGGAGGAGAGAATAAACGGAAAAGGGACGTCCTGTCAGACGAGAATGGGAAAAAAGTATATCGACGGGTGGAAGCGCAGAAATCGAGCTTGTTCTAGGGAGGAGTCGCCATTCAGTCTTGGGGAGGAATTTGAATTTCGACCATTGGGCACGTTCTCAAAACGTCAATTCGATTTTTCTATAGGGTCATATCTATAATTAAGCGTTTTATCGACACATAATGGTTTTGTTAATTCCTTAGATTGGTTAGATAACTGTTCATATCTTGAGACTTTGCGATACTAACGTTAATGAGATCCCAGATCACATCTAGCTAGTATGATTTGGTTTTATCGAGATGAATATACATCGAAGATACTACAAGTTCAACCTCGAGACAGGAATGACTTTGGATTTTAAGACAGTACGTAACTTCAATCTGGTGATATCTGTTCTTTCTTCGGATAATGTGATCGATCAATCCTGGAGAAAGTACGGAAGGAGTCCTTCAGAATACTCGGACAGACTAGTTCTAACAATCGATTCTTATCTCGTTAGATAACTTGACATGAAATACTCGTTAAACTCTATATAACTACGCAGGATATCTGCGCGCCAGGACATTGATTTTCGTCAAGGTCATCCTAATACTGGTACACTTTGCTTTTTTACGCAATAAGACTCCTTGCAAAATAGATTTTACATACGAGCATAGAAGATCAATCACACAGAGGGATTCCATCGACTTAGATCGAGGAAATCCCTTAGTATTTTCATGCGCATTCGAAACGAATTTCTCTTACCCCTGTAAAAGTTTTCATAAACAAATGACAAATAATCCAGCACGGCATATAATCAAGAAGTTACGACATACGCATGTTTCTGATAATTGTATGAAATTAGATCATTGCTCGTTCCGACTCTTGAAATTCTATCGTAAGCAGCCTCTCGGAAATGCAGATGCTGTCCTTCGCATTCTCGCGATTGCATTGTTTGCGAAGTTCAAGAAAACACGAGCATTCAGAAAATACAGGATTGACAAGTTTGCAATTTAAACTTCGATAAAGTATAATGCGCAGAAGCGACAAGTAGAAGTGGTAAGTGATGTTTACTTCGCGAAAGGGGTAATCATCTAGTTTTTTTTTTTTTTTTTAAGTCAGATCGAGAAGATCTGGTATTACGATTCCCTCGTTGAATCAAGCGGCATTGAAGAATGCGACGAAGTAGGTACTACTATAACATCATCTGTTCGTGCGAATTACTTTTTCTTCTTGTCAAACTTCGCCAATTTTATTACGCCAGTGTACATGTATAAAAGTTTGGCATTTTTAAAAATAGTCAAGTTATGATTGATCTTCAATGCAGACTTGTTCCCCGTTTTCCTTGCAGTTAGTTTACGGAGATTGCTCTCTGTTGTTATATTTCTTAGTACATGTATTTGATTGTTTAATCACTGGATTCTTTGTCTCTATCAGATGATTTATAACTTTAAACTTGACAGCATAGGAGAAACATTTCGCGAACATGATCATTGTAGGACACGACTTGACAGTATTGCAAAATGAGTTTTGAAACATAGTTTGAAGACAATTTACAACTTTTCATAAGAATTAATCAGAAATTTCAAATCTTAAAAAAATTATTGAATATAAATATAAAAAGTAGAACATTGTTAAGAAACTTCAATTAGAAAGAATATATATATTGAAAATTATTTCATCAAATGTAATAAATAAGCTGTAAATGTTTAGACTTGAAAAATCCCAGTTACCAGTTGCATACTTTTCATTAATAAAGTTTTAACAGCCATAGACATTTCAAAATTTTAAATTACTTGTATATCATCGCATATAAACATTTCTATTTATTATTTACATTGACATATTTCAAATGCAGTGCTTTCTAAACAACGAACAACTTTTCAGTGTTTTTATATTCGTTTGATATAACAGTTCGTTTTATAATTTCAATATTTCATTTATTCTTTTTCTTAATTTTTATAAAAGTTATATTCTTTTATAATTATATATAAAATTCTGAAAAAAAAAAAATATATATATTTTTAGAATTTTAAACCGCAATGGGTTTTTACAACAAAAAAAAAATATTTGGCTAAAAAAAATTTTTGTTAAAAATTGTTTGACTTAGTCTTTTATACTGTAGGTATAATTTATTTTCTAATTTTTCTTTGTATGATGTTTTTTCTGAACTTCCAATTAAATTAAAATTAAAATTGTTATTTTTTGTTAATAATATTTTTTTGTATTATATTTATTTTTACAGAAATTATTTATTTCTAATGAACTATATAAGCTTTGCTTTTCTACGCTGATGCACGGATTAACATTGAAGTTGACAAATTAGTAAAAGTTGAAAGACCTGTAAAAATTCAGGAAAATGACAGAACAATAGTCAATAAATAGTTCACAAAAGTTAAAAATATCGGCAGATAATGAAGAAAACTACGTAGATTCCCTAATTGTGAAAGCTGTTGATTAGTAAAATATTACATAAATCGATAAAGAATAGGAAAAATGTATAAATATGTTCTATATTTCGTTTCAATATTTTTAATTACAAAGAAAAAAATAAATAAAAAATTGAAAAAAAAAATTTTGTTAAAAACCACT
This sequence comes from Trichopria nigra, assembly GCA_030522945.1. Taxonomy (NCBI): domain Eukaryota; kingdom Metazoa; phylum Arthropoda; class Insecta; order Hymenoptera; family Diapriidae; genus Trichopria; species Trichopria nigra. The sequence goes on from JAPYZR010000808.1 coordinate 27,172, forward strand.
AAGTGATATATTAGTAAATTAACAAAAGATGATACAGGTTTAATTTAGTAAATAAATAAGTATGGTTTTAAAAAGTAGGCAAAATTGATGAATTAAAAACAAATTAATTTAAACAAAATGTAAAATTCAGTAAATTAAAAAAAACGACAAAAATATAAAAAATATACATAATTTAAACATTTGACAAGAAATTACCAATTTTAGAAAAATTTCAAATTCAAATAGTTGAGAAAGGAAGACAAAACTTGATTATAACAGTATAGCCGAACTGATATGAACCTGTGCGAAGTGAAAGATTACTAAAAATTGTGGAGAACTTTGACATAATTTTGTCAAATGTTTATATATTTTAAGAATTTGCAAAAATCGATGATAATCGCTGTGATAAAAGTTTATGAATTTATATACAAATGTAAACAAAAATTGTAAGTATACATATATAACATATAAGCATTATGTATATATAATGGCAGAATTCATAAAATGAATCAAAGGTAAAAATATATTTGGTCAAAAAAAAAAAAAAAAAAAAAAAAAAAATAAAAAAAAAAAAAAAATTAAAAAAAAAAAAAAAAAAAAAAAAAAAAAAAAAAAAAAAAAAAAAAAAAAAAAAAAAAAAAAAAAAAAAAAAAAAAAAAAAAAAAAAGGACCTTGAATAAATACCAAGTCTCCAAGTTTAGTAAAAATATTCGATAAAAGTGACAAAAAAAGTAATCTTTAAAAATGGACGTAAAATATTGAATATTGCATATAAATCAATTGATACAATCAATAACAATTATAAGTTAAAAAAAATCAAAATAAATGTCAAAAAGTTGAACATGCCTTAAATTTTAATAATGGTTTTGACAAAAAGGAATTTATTGTTAAAAAAATAAATTCCGTGTTGATGAGAAAAAATGTACCAAGTTCGAAAAAACCAATTTGAAAAAACACAAATCCATAAACATTGATAATGAAATCCTGAATGACAATACACAAATTGTCATTTTGACAATTCATTTCAAAGCGGTGACACCTGATATCAAATATCATCATTTTTGGAACATGAAGTATTATGACTGCAGTTTTCAAGCTTCATGTATAAAAAAAAAAATACAAACGTCATAAAGTGACCTTAGATTAAGTTCACATCAGGAAAGTTGATACATCCCAGAAAGATTAAGATTCTATGACAATGAAAGTTAAAAATGAGGGCAATACAGATATATGCTCGATATACACAGATGTGGGCGAAGATTGCCGACTTTATACGACGGGTCTGCAACGACTTGCTGACGTTGCGGCCATTATTTGTCCTACGTTACGCCTGGTACCGATCGCACTAGAATACGTTAAGATTCACCGGCGAGATGTCGATAGTTCTGGCAAATGGCTTTCTAAGTCCGTTGCAAAGTATCGAAACTGGGCGGACAGATGCGGAGATTTGCGGAACGACTTCCAACGACCGGTCTTTACTCCATTTTGCGCAACGAGAGGTATCCGCAAGTCCTTTTTTTTCGAGCGCTTTATTCGATTCCCGATTGGGAGCTTTGCAGGTGCTTTTCGGAAGCTTTTCGGAAGTCCGTCGTATATATTCAGCTTTTTTTTAAGGTGTGCGAAGAATGTACGGATTAAAAGGCGTTAGAAATAGTGAGAAGCCTCACACCATTATACAGCCGTATAAAGATGTTAAACGAATCGCACATTCTAACAGTTTATGTAAATCGACCCATAGATTTCTAAACGCGTTGCTTATTAATGTCACACTTGGCGATCCAAACTGTCGTGAAGTATCAAACGTTTCGCCGATAAATATTTCTATCGGTCAGTTTGATCAACGTAACGTTTATATAGTAATATTGCTGCGTGATTTAAGAATCGAACAAACAATCAATTATCTGAGCAATTAATACTCGACGCCGAAGCATAAATCTAATACGAAAAGTATAACTGCGAGAGGAGGAGATGTCAAACCTTGAATTTTGTACAGCGAAATTTCGATATGTCCACGAAGCTTCGACTTCACACAGATTTTTATAGCTCATTTCAAACTCGGCGCTAATTAATATATGTATCCCGAGTGCTCGTGCATAAATTACGCGCAGAAACCTATGTAATACTAAAAGTTACCAAACGATTCATTCTGTGTACAGTCGGACATGTATTGTATATAAGTAATTTAGGAAATTATTTTAAACTTTGGGTATCTTGAATTAAATTATTACCTTTTGTCGGCATACATGACTGAGATTTGCATTTCGATTACTTAGGTAATCTGTTTAACTATATATATATATATACATTTATATTAAACGTCAGTAACATAAAATGTAGAGTTTATTCTGTGGCTTTTGACAATAATTGTTTCTAATTTTCTACTTATTCCTTGTTTTCAACATTCAATAATAATAATAATAATAATAATAATTCTATATACAGGGTGTCGGAAAAGTATGGAAACGGTGGAATATTTCGAAAACCATCGATATTAAAAAAAAAAACGCAGAAACACGTGAAATCTTTTGGAGGTTTGCGACCAGGGAGGCTCCCACCCCTAAGGGAGGCACGAGGGGGGTCGAAAATCTTAAATGGCAACATAGGTCGAGTGGGAGCTCATTTGAAAGGAAAAGAATCAAATTATACAAGATTGTATTTTAAATATTACGGAAAAAGAAAACATTTATTTAGCAAATTTTGGGATAATATTTGTGTATTACAAAGTACGTCCATATATGGTCAACGCTATTACATACATATCCGAAAAATTTTGTCAATTTAATAGAATAGAAGAATAGAGAATATGACAGACATAACAAAATAGAAAAAAAAAAACGAGATGAAGGATGCTAAACTGTAATGCGTTTCTAAACGTTTAAAATTAAAAGACTCAATGAACGGATTTTATTGCAACCAAATCAAGGTAAACGTAAACATGTTTACGATTTTCTTTAAAATATTATAGTTTTTCGCACAATTGTATAAAAAACCCTGAAAATGCGTAGAACCGGATTTTCATTCAAGTAACTTGAGAGCTGTGCTATTATTTTTGTTTTTTTTTTACTCTTCATACTACGAATCTTAATTCCGCATAAATTTCGAGAAGTAGGTTGCTCTCATTTTGAATAATTCAGCATGAGGAGATTTCACATTTTAAAATGAGTAACTAGGTACGTGATTTTTTTGTAGTAGTTTAATTATTATAATTTTCATTTTTTACTCTATATTTCCCTACATATATGAATTACACCAAAGTAGGCACACTCATCCATAAGCATACTACGAAAGAAGTATATACGGTAGTCGTTACACGATGCGTTTTTGTGACAAATTGCCTAAAAATAATCCAAAATATAAAATAATAAATTTCAATTCTATTATATTATATACAATATTACATTATATCAATTGTAAAAGATTTATTTCTAAGGGACAACATTAATTATTTACATTTTAGCAGGAAATGCATGCGGTTACAGACCGTGTAAATATTTGGATGCGTAATTTGTATAACTTTTTAAATAATATACTCTGTCATTCGCAAGTATTCAATTAAAACTCGGCAATTTCGAGAATTATCATTAATTTGAAATATGAATTTGATATTACTGTAATTTGCATGCAGTCGACAAATATTATGCCCTCATGGCGTATAATTTGCAAATCTTGGCAGTTGTCGCATCAATTATATTCACAAAACTGATGATATCAATTTAAAATATGCACGAGAATTATTGCAATGCCATTTCTTGCCAATATCTGACATCGCTTTAAACTAACCATTCAAGATCCCGATCGCGACATAATTAGTAGGAATTAATTTGCGTTTGAGTTTTTATTTGGACTTTTTTTTTTAATTTTATAAAAAAACACGATAACAGATGTATATATGCATATTTCTGTCGTATATTTTAAGTTACATTCATTAGTTTTGACATTAATTTGTTTGGGCATTCAAATGGTATTTGAAAATGAATCATTATTTTTTATAAATATACAACAATTATCTCGAATTTTTTGGCTATTTGTATTTTTTTTCTATAAAAAGATAATCTAAATACTTTTATAATAATTTATCCGATTGATTGTTTGTGGTTGACACATATTTCTATCTCTTTTGTTTATTTTGTAACTTTTCTTCATGTCGTAATTTTTTTTCATTCATACATTTTTCTACTTTTACGTTGAATGAGAACAAAGATAAGGAAGCACTTAATTAAGAAATTATTAAAAGTCTGTTCACAAATTCAGTTAGACATATTGAATATTTATTCATTAATAAAAGTTCTCAATGATGATCGCAGTAATGATAACAATTAGGATTTTCTGTAATGGACCTCAACGAATTTTGCTGTTTGCCATCTCTGTGCCGAGCTAACATCCATAATTTAACAATTTTCGAGAATTTGACCTTCATTCGACCTTGCCATGACTTTGTTGAAAATATCGTATAAATATCGTTTTGAACGTAAAATTTTCCGCTCTTTCCAAATCCGGGATAAGTTTTAACCTCTAAATTATCTTGCAATTCGAATTCATGGTCAAAGTTCATGATACCATTGCATGTCCCCCTTCGCCCCCTACAACTTTTGTCAGAAGTATTTTTTTGTATTATGCCTCTATTTCGATAGATATTTCCCATTATAGACTCATTTCCACCCTGTATATATACACATCCCTTGCATTCCAAAATTGGTTTGACTCAAAGCATAATTGTGTTTATTCAAAATTTAGAAAATTTTATCTAGACTTTAGAACCATTGTGCGATTTCTAATATTCAAGATGGCCGATTTAAAATACTCCATTTTGACCGTATGAGATATTGCGAAATTTAAAACGGTGGATCCAATATGGCGGCTGCGTGTCAACGATTAAGCTCCCTGCTTACTGACACAGTCGGAATATCGTAATCCAAGATGACTCCGCCATTTTAAATTTCGCAATGTGCCGTAATTATTGGTTGGTCAAAGTACCCTACTATGTAAGCGTCGAATGTAAGCCCAAAAGAAGCATTCGCAAAATTGACGCTTTTATCATTTTTCTTTCAAATATAACTTTATTCATCCGTCTTGCTTGACTCTCGATGTCATACGTAATCGGCCATATTGAATTTCAAAATCCGCCCAAAGGTTCGATAAGCAAGACAAAATTTGAATTCAGAACGTTTTCCTTGTTTCCTTATTCGATATTCAAGGAAACAAAAGTGAATCATGTAAAATCGCTAAACAAATAAAAAATAAATAATAATAGATCAAAAAAATACTAGAACCCGAAAAGATGTATTAAAATTGCCGATCAATAACGCAAATGGACGAGTGATAACGGAAATTGACGTAATAAGCCGCCGAAGAACGCATTATGACTGAGGCTTGAGCATGAAAAATGCCCGGTATCCCCGGATAACTAACCAGAAATCGGTGCCTTCGCCAAGGTCCATTTAAGGCTCGCTCGTGCCGGAGGGATGCGGAAAGCTCGGGTAATTTATTACCGAGTAGTGTACAGTAGCTACTAAATAAGGGTGGCTCGTATCAGCCACTCCACCGCCGCCTTCTGTTCCCCGCGAATTGTTTGCGACTCTTCCCCAGCCTCCGCCTATCGTTATCGAACGCATAGAGAACGAGCGAGCAAGTCTGGGACCGGAGAGAGAGAGAGAGAGAGAGAGAGAGAGAGAGAGAGAGAGGACGATCGCTCCGTCTCTCTCTAATGTTATTCAGGACTTGGATTAAACCGTGTACTTCCCTTGCGCATTTGCAATCAAATACCTACCTCCGCTAGTGGAGCAAATGGGCTTCTCTTTTTATATTGACTGGCGAGAGAAAAAGAAGGCGACGTCTTTACCCCGAAGCCGGCTTCCGGCCCGTCCGAAATCACGAAATGTCGAAACGCCATTTGTAACCGCTAATGAATAGCGATCTGGTCGTTTATAAAATATATGCTTTTAAAATATAACAATGAAACATTGACGAAGAATGATTTTTTAATGATAGTTTCTAGATTACAAAAATACGACCAATAAACTAATGTGATGCGCCCAAAATTTACCCTATATGCATCGACAAAATGTAAAAAAAGATTTATTAAAGAAAAGTGGATGACAATGATAAAAAATGATTGAAAACGTCAGAATCTCGAAGAACTGAAAAATAGTCTATTGACAGTTGACCAAAACTGACCAGAATTTAAAAATTGTAATTGCGTAAAAATGAAAACAAACGGCAAACATTTACAGTAAATTAGTAAAATACTTATAAATGGTCAATTTATGCGAAGTCCACAATAACAAAATTAATGTTTGATTTTGTGAATATGAGGTGTGCCCAAAATTGTCACCAATTAAAAAACTAGATTTATTGATTTAAGAAAACTTGTATAAAAGAAATGAAAACCTTACCTATCAACCACTACCACCATTGAAAATGTCCAGAATGGTCGGATTATAAAACGCAATGACCAAAATATATCATATAAAAAAATTGTTTAAAAACAAATGGCCAAAATATAAGAAATAATAAAATTTTAGAAAAATGGAATAATTGATGAAAGTTGCGACTGTGCAAAAATTGTACCAAAAAGGCGATGATTAGATTTCTTCGATTGTCGCCCAAAATCTATTGTAATTATACGCAGTTACTAATAAATATTCAGAATTGACCAAAAAATTTGGATTGCCAAAATTAAACTTTTGGAACATACGAAAATTGTCAGATACAGTAAGAAATGTTTGCAAATTTTCAAAGAACAACTAAAATTAATAAGTACCAAAACAATAATAATAATAATAAAATAATATCCAGAAAAGCAACATTAATATTTTTTATATTTTTGAAACATTATAAAAAAAAGAAAACAAGTAGATAAAAAAAAAAATAAAATTATTGCATGCGAGTCTATAATTTTTTTCTGAAAAATAATGTGGCATTTTGCAAATTTACACCACGTCTCCGGATACGATAAATTTTCGACGCGAACAACTTTTTACAATTTTGCAAAGAAAATAAAAATAAAATACAAACCGGCGCTAAAACCAAAAAAGTGACAAAGAAAAAAAAAAAAAAAAAAAAACCGGAAGTGAAAGCAAAACCGATTAAAGAAAAGAAAAGGCCATACGACCCGGCGATCGCAACCGTAATATGGCTTTTGTTAATAAAATCACACTCGGAGCTTTACGCCGGCACTAGCGAAACCCCCGTGGGGAAAAGGAGCGAAAATGAAAAAGTGCCGTGCATTCGCTCGTGGCCACGAACCACGTTGCATTCTAGGTGTATTATTGCCCCCGCCGACTTAATTCCGCGATGTCGTTTATCAATCGATATTTGATTCCAGGCCGAGACTCTGCTGCATTTTAGCCTTTAATCCAAGCATCCAAACGTGGCTCGGGAATTATGTATTCCGGAAAAATTTCAATAACTGAGGAGGTGCTGATCGAAACCGGCGATATTTTACTTTCAGCACTTTCATTAGTTTTTTATTGGTTTCCACAAAGAACACTGGAATATTATGCATATTTGTAAAAAATATCTTGCATGCATGACATATATATGCATATATACGTATGGTGTTATATATACGTAAAGGTTTCGTTACGTATCCTGTTACATTGTCGTTACTTAAAGCAAGATAATTATAATGAAACGTTACTTTAAAAAGTGACATTACAAATAAAAATTCCCATTTTGCGTCCGCCATTTTGGAAATATTTTTTTTTTTTTTCAGGAATATACCACTATCTGATAGCACATTCATTTTTTACACGATAATGAAGATTTCTTGACGTATTCTAATGGCAGTACCCGTTACTAATATGCAATGAATTAAAAATAAAAGGAAAAAACTCTATTTTATCTTTTTAATCATTTTATACTTTTTTTTTTACTTGAAAATTTAAAAAATTCTGTCATGCAAAAGAGTGATTCTTGGGCAATATAAAAATACTGCAGAATTTTTCTCATGGTGTTTAAATATTAAATTATATAGTCTCCAACTTCATGAAGAAAGTTTGTACATTTGGTCCTTAATGGGTTAATACATTATACTTTATTTTTATACATATAACCCGGGAAAAAATGGATTCAGATATAATTATATCTGAATTATATATGGCTATATCTGGATCATATATGGTTATATCTGGATCATATATGTTCC
>JAPYZR010000809.1:0-26735 GCA_030522945.1 Trichopria nigra
AAACTCCGTTCCGTATCTCGAGGAAAATTGATCTGGCAAAATTCGCTCATTCTCTGTTCGATTGTTCTGTGCGGCCGGGAAAATGCAGCTCCTTTGCTGTCGATAGGCGCGCATCAAACAAAAAATACCTGCATTGAATCTTGGACTGATGTATGGCCCTATAGAATCGCTGATTAGCCACAAGGTATGTTATATTAATGTTAACACACTAAAAAAATCGTTGATGAAATAATCTTTAATCGTGTTTTTCAAAACGTTGCTCAAGATTTCTCAAAAACTATTTGACGGATGGCCTTTTTTCTTTTTTTATTTTAAAGTAGTTTTCAGTCACTGGAGCCCCTGCTGCAATCAGGGTGATAAATGCATAATTTCTTTTTACGAAAAAATCGTGAAAAACTGTATGTAAACTGTATTTAAACATTCACCATTTTGATAAATTTTTACTTTTATAGATGATTTTAGTAGGGGCACTAACTACACTAATAGTTTACAAAAATTTTTCTATTATTGATTTTTGATCATGTTTGCAGGTGCTACAGCAGCCAACAGTAAGTTACCCTTTTTTAGACGGACACGTTACAATGCGTGTGAAAAATTATTGTCACAATATTTTTTAATAAGTAAACTAAGGCACGTCTTATTCGCAGAGATGTGATCTACTGTCTTCATAAAAAATCCGTACAATTTTCTCATAATTATTACTTGTCTTTATTAATTACAATACCTACAAAAAATTTACTACCGATGACTTTTTATTTAAACATACGACACCAATTTCATATATATGTATATATATACATAGTTTGTATTAACTCAATTAGCATCAAGAATGGTATAAAAGACTATAAATGTTTGTATACGAACCAAACACAAATCTTCCCCCCGCAATAATACTTCATTTAACGATTTTTCGGAGAAAAGCCTCATGACAATAAAATTGCTGTTTCCTGCCATTAACCTTCTATTGCATCAGGCAGAGACATTTTCGCAATTGTGAATTTCTGTATGATAAATTATATACATTTTCTTTTACAAATACAAAGCTTAAAATACGAAATAATTACTATATAGAATCGAAATCATTTTTTGAAGAAGTAGTTAAATTATATCACGTAAATACCCACAGTTTATATTATATTTCTCTGCAAGAAATTATTTAAAATTATCAGTTTTGATAAAATTTCCAATTTTCAAAAATCCATAATGGCTTACATTCCGCATATATATATTATAAAATTATATTATACCACAAAGATTATATCGCAGCTAAGAATAAATGGGGTGAAATACCTTTGAATGTGAAAAACGAAGATTCGACTTGCAAGAATTAAAAAAACCGTTTATAATATAAATGTTATTTATAATATGAATATACATATATGATGCAAATGAAACTCTTATTTCTTTTAATCCTACAAACTCCACTTATTTTACATTAATTTACATTTAAAAACTGGTAGCTTTGAATTGTATCGATTTTATTTCATTTAAAAAATCCTGTTTCTTCAGCGAAACATTATTCTGGTAAAGTCTCATTCCAGGAATTAATAAAAATCAATCCAATAAACTGAAAATTTTCACGACTTTCTGATGTCTAATATAGATGTTTTACATTCCAATATAAATGTATTCCTCTCTAAATAAAGCATAAATTTACTCTGAAAAGATTACGATTTAATAAATGCTAACACCTTTTAGCGATAAAAACGATGTCATCCACTTTAGATAAAAAAGAACATGTTCGTTATCGCGAATAGAAAAATTTCTAATCCAGTAAAGCTTGCAACTTTTTCGAAGATTTCACTGAATCTTTTTAATGTTGAATATTTGCATGGAGTGTGTTTCACTACTGAAATTCACTACAATTTGCTTATTCTAAGATTGTAATTGGGACTCTAATACATGTAGAGATTATTAACAATAAAAAAATTAATCAGTGTAAGGACTAAGCAGGGTACTGGACTCTGCAGGTGTTAAAATCGTATTTTTTGCAATGATTTTCTTAAAAGTCCCGAAATCAACATTTATTTTTACTAAAACATGGGGTCAATGCCATAGTATATGCATGTATGTAGACAGCACAGTATATGTATACAGAATATATACACAGTTATATATAACTGAATATCTGTAAAAATTATTGAAAAATTCATTAAAACGGAAGTTGCTACTTATAGGCCCGCTCATCCTTAACAAACGACGAAATTTCGACTAAGGTATTTTGTAATAATGAACCGTGCATACGATTAAAGAGGAATTATTTCAAGTATTCAACTCTTTTTACCTCTCGACATCCCTGACCGTGGTACCGTGTTAGTGTCACAAAGCAGATAAAAACGCAATACTTCCTGGCGTTTTGTATTGTGCTGCGCAAAATGCTTCCCATTTTTCATATAGCTATAATTATGCACACTTCATTATTTTTCCTGTCACGATAGGTGATTGCTTCAGGGAAATTACACGTGTAGAACAAAAAAGTGGTATACTGTTAATTAATCAAGAGACGTTATACTAGTTACGGATTTAAAAACTGCGGGTCTAAAATGACCAGTAAATTAAAAAAGAGAACTAAAATAACAACTATAAACTTTGGTAAAAATAAAATCTTTGATTATTCTAGAAAAGTGTCGTTCTACGGTTTAACCCATTAAGTCCCAAAAGGACGAAAAATTGTCGTTGACCTTTTTGTATGAAATAGGCACTAAAAAAAATCGGCATATGACATTTCTAACGTAAAATTTATCATTCTTTCAGAATCTACGGTCAAAATTTGTTAATAATAAATATGGAAAATGTTATAAACAAAAAAAAAAAACATGATTTTTCGAAGAAAAAACTTCTTTCAAGCCATGACTTCACATGGAAAACGTAACAGAACTGCCTCAAACGCATAAAATCTCTCGTCCATGGATCCTCAGCAACAAGTTCATATAGCTACTTTGTCTGAAATTCAAAATGACGGACCACAACATGGCGTCGAAGCCTCGAACAGTGATCCATGAGATCAGAAGGTGCCTGAATTTAAAAAAAATGCCTGAAATCGTTTGGAACTTGTTATTCGGGGGTTTTTGGGATCGCTGATTACGAATTTGAAGTCAGTTTTTAGAAATTCAAAATGGCGGAGCCAATATGGCGGTCGAAATTTTTGAAACATAAGTTACAATGTTACTTGTGTTTCAAACACAAGACACAAAAACAAAAGAAAAACAAGTTACGATGAGATATTTGGGACTTGAATGTACAATCTCTTATCCTTTGGAGTGAAAGTGTTAGTTAATCTTTATACGGTAGTCCTCAATTTATTGTACTTCCCCTTTCTTAATTACCTCTTTTATCTTATGTTTTCTCAATTCTCTATTTAAACTTTTACCCCTTTCTCGTTCCCTATACCTCTCGACCAGTTCATTGAGAATTAGTCGAAAGAAAGCAATAATATTATTTTCTCTTTCTCACATTGCCAGTGGTGGGCATGAGGAAAAACGTTAAAATAAAGGATGGAGCGCAATATTGCTTGAATTGAAAAACTTAAAATAAGGGGAGCCTGCAGTAAATACTTCATCTTTTTAAGCATGAATGAAATCGATTCGTATTTAAACAAATGCTCTCTTACTTTGTTAACAGTAAGGGTTCACTCTCACTGAAAGATTCGTTCTTTTATCCACTCCACAAAGATGTATTGTACAAAAATTTTACTTCACGTCAATCTATCCATATTAACTCAGCTGAAATCAAGTTCTTAAGATATTTATTGAATATATCCGAAAGAGAGAGGACAATCGTGAATCGAAATCCAAAACAAAGGGGCAGCAACCTGGTATTTAGAAGTCTACCATCAGATGAAGAGTAAATGTAAATGAGAGAGCGCGAAGGCGAATAAAAGAGCTATGAGATCGACCGGTGGAACAGTATAAGAGATGGAAGGCCACAATGGAAATAAAAGTAAACAGAAAGCAAAACATTGGAAAGCGAAATCTCTTTCATTTTCTCTCTCTCTCTCTCTCTCGGTCCTTCTCAATCTTACTCTGTAGAAAAAAATACAAGAAGCACGCCTCAAAACAAACCTATAAAAACTGAAAAAGAAGGAGAAAACAAGTGAAAACTCTAGAAAAAAGAGAGAACGAGAACGAAAAGTGAATGAAAGAGACGAAAGCGTATATAGGCAAACGCGTGCCATTAGATCATCGGCAAAGTAGAAACGCCGACGAAGAAGGGCGACAGTTTCGTGAAAGAAAGAGCGAGAGAGGAGAGAGAAAGAATGAGAGGAAGAAAGGCGCCGCTCAACTAGTGTAACGGTGCGAGGGCGTCCGTCAGTATGGAGGTAACTCCAAGTCGCTCGAGTCGCGTCTTTTTTACCAGTCCGATTAATGAGCCCCTTAATCCTGTCAAAAAATCACGCCGGTGATATTCGCGATGAAAGGTGCGCGAAATTGAGCTTTGATAGTATCATAGTAGAGTGGGTAGTGTGCCACGTAGATCACGATTAGCAAGGAATTCTCTTTCGCGTAAGTTTCCACGTGGGGTTTTCTTGTATGCCAATTGATACTTCATAACAATTCACAAATTACACTAATAGACGATTGTCTTATGTTTCGTATTCAACGCCCATTTATCGTGCAAATATAATGAGTTTGTGCTTAGCAAAAGAAGAAAAACACCTTTTTCTACGATCCTGTAAATTTGTTTTTATTATTACGTTCCCTGTTCCTTTCATTTGTACGGGCGAAGTATTACTTTTCAGGACTTTATTCAGGATTTTCTACAATTTTTGCTAAATCAATATGTAAAGTCCATTAAAAAAAAAACAACTTTTTTAATGTTTCTAGTGTACATAGAATAAAATACAATGCTATATGTAGAAGAACTGAAAGATTTTGGGAACTGGTTCTACCCAAAAATGTAATAATCGACACTGAAACAATCGGGTATTATTTTCGTCAAGTTTTTTCGTCCTATTGCGCTACACGCGTGGGATAATTTCCTGAATAATGTAAATGACAAATAACCGTTGAACACCTAACTTCGTAAAATGAAAAGTTTTCATTAAATTAATTGAAGCGTTTTTTTCAAAATTTGGTCAATGTTAAGTAATTGTGTGCTTACTAATGCAGAAAATGAATATCTACTGTGACGTCTATACGCTGAAAATCTACTGAGTTCTAAAAATATTATTTTTCCTTTAAGGAAAAATATTAGCACATCAAATTCATATACCATTTGTATAACTTGAACATGTTTACAGCATATACGTAATAATATTTATCAATGTAATTCCTCTACTATACAGTAAATTATAAATATTATTTAAAAAATATTCAAGAAAATTATATTCGCATATTTATTTAAAACGTAATACGTGCAAGGATATGAATGAATACAAATGTATATATACCGAATGATTTCGACAAAACCGAACATTTGAAAACAGCTACAATCTGTGCAAAAAGATGCATATACAAAATATAATGCAAACAATATTACATTTGATGCAGCATCATATTTAGATCGATCTTTTGGTTGATAACTTATGAAGTTTATATATTTCATAATCGGCGTAGTATGCAACAGGTATCGCAAGGACATTATTTTACATCAAAATTAATGAATTTTCTATCTATGTCGCATAAACTCCGATTTTTTGGACATCGTTAAAACCATCAAACATAAAACTCTATAAGCGACTTGATGGAAATTCAACACCTCGTGCAATGAATATCGGTCTGAGAGACTCGAATGTAGAATATAGCATATAAGGAAACAGTCAAACATATATTTATGTCTTTTTATGTTTTCAGAAAAAATAATTATATAATGTTTTAAAATAATTTATTCCCAGAGTCGAGATTTTGTTACTGTCATAGAACTACATCAACTCGACGTCAGGATAGTATATACACTGAAAAAATAAACTACTGGATATGTCATAAACTACTTCACGGCTATAAATGAACACAAAAATAATACCTAAAAAATGTACACACTATAGGAATGACACGTAGTGTTGAAATAGTTTTTACATTTTCATGCTAAATATTGCCTATAAATAATGTTCTATACATTTAAGGAAAATGAGCCAATCGCAAACTCGAAAATGATACTGACGAATATAAATCTGTCCTACTCTCATTATAATTGATCATAAAAATTCCATAATGTCAATGAGGTCCCGCCCAGTCGATGTGATCAATCAGTAAAAGTTGACAGCCAATCATATTCTATGCAATGTATGGTTATAGGTAAGATCAATTTTTTATGCACATAAGATATGCTGATTTGTGGTTTATTATCACATCCGATATAATATTCTGAATTTTCGCAAATGTTAAAGAACGAAAGAGGCACACGAAATGCCAACATTGCTTACATATCGTCCGCGTCGCAACATTTTGTGCTGCTATTATGCCGCTCCATATTTTACAATATCTATAATTAGTTTACGTCGCACTTGTCGTTGTGATAAAATACCGGAATTACCCATGCAAATAAAACTTTTAATTAACAAAGAGAAAAAAAAAAAACACCAAATGGCTTTTTTCAACAAAAATTACAACGCGAACAACTACATTCCTGAAATAGACTACCATAAAATACAAATAGAAGAATCTTGCAGACAAAATCTATGATAGATTCTATATATGTGAACACAAAAAAACTGCAAAGTGATGTACTTTGATATCGAGAAGTTATGGCGGCATATACGTAAGACTAAAAACAACGGCGGGGACCACTTAAACACTGAAGAACTCCGAACCGGTTTTTCTTCGCATAGAAACTATAATACAATGATGTGGCCGTTCTAAACACCATATAACGAAATCTATAGTGCGAAAATCGTATACGTATAATATACATATAGCGAATACAACGAAGCGTCATAATTTTGAACAATAAACAAAATTAATCTGCTACATGAAGTACGTATATACACGGAATCATTTCTATATTTTCTATGGTTGTACTTCCAGCCATATAGTTTGGTTGCTCCAACAATTTTTTTTTCTATGTACTACGCATTCTCTACGAAATATTAGAAAATATACAGAACGACCTGTACGCAATCGTCGTCGACGTTTAACGCCTGAGTGACATAAATGACGCATAACTATTACTGAGACACCATCACTAATAAAACAAACTATAAGTCATCAGTATTGACGGCTGAACTCGATTAATAAACTCTCCAACAATATTCATTATTCATGAATTAAGTGATTAAATTACATAATAGTGCGATAAAGCAATCTCGGCCGAGAAGATTGTCACTCGACCAAAGCAGGTCTTGCACGCAGTTTCTAAAATAAACAACGGCAATTCTCAATATTGATATGATTCCTGCAAATTTTGAAAACTACTTGTGAAACTCCAGAATCAGTAATAAAATTGTTTCGTTTCGTTCAACGTAAATGAATGAAAACAAATGCAAGCGATATGTTCACGTTCAATTCACTCTTGAATGTTGAAATGAAAAACTTTTTCTCGAAACGCGTTTCACGTTCTCCAAATTGATCAGTTTTCCTGTTCATTTAAGTACGCATGATTCATATTCGTATTATAATCATTTAAATCTCGTGTAAGATACGTGGATTCGTTAATCTTTATTCCACTCCTCTTTTAATCGTGTTTAACTGACGATAAATTGATATGTTCATTACGTATGAATCTTGAACTCCTCGACGGTAATTGTGATTCAACGACGTGTGTAAATGACACATTGAAAACAGGTTATCTTACAGATAGGAAAAAAGGATTCTAAGATTTCTTAAAGCGTCATCTTGTGATAAAATGTACATGAATTCTGTTTCAACCGGTACATAAGTAAATATTATATATTGTTATAAATTTCATTTCTTCTTTAATTATAGAAGCAATAGCATTGTTCATTTTGTATCATGGGAGCGATTCGGAGTCGCTCCAAATCGCTCTAAATCAATTGTTAGGTTAGGTTGCCACCAATATAATTTGTACATCTATATTGAAAAAGAAGCAACTCGGAGCAATCCAGATATTGCAAAACGAGTAATGCTAATACATTATTTGACAAAAACATTTTCTAACCTCTTCAACTGCCAACTGACAAGTTATCATTTGATCGAAAATATGAAGTTCAAAAACTCCAGCTATGACGAATATATTAATATACTTGGAAATATTCGATGATCACATGACAGAAACATGAATATATTCACCGAATTCTTTAGAAACACAGTTTTCCGAATTATAAAAACTATTCGTCGCATTTATTACACGGAGAAACGTGTTCTTGTAAATTTCACCATACCAGATGTAAAATTGATGACATGCATTTTGAAATGCATTTTGAGGACAGATTTTCATAAAGAAATAAATTTCAATTGTTATTATATGATGAATGGCGGTTTTTACCATACTCATAGCAAAAATCCTAAAAAATGTAACTTTTACCATAAATACCATCTGGTATGGTAAAATTAACAAGAAAATTTTTTCCGTGTGATTAAAATTTTGGGATCCTTAGAAGTATGAAGCGTGGGCATTTGACGAAAGAAAATTGTATAGAATTTGACGATAGTAGAATTGCAAGGAAATTAAAATGTATAGTTAGAATATTACAAATATATAATGAGAGTATTACAACGTATAATAAAAGTATAACTATACATATCGTACAATATCGTATATGTAATGTCCGCGCACAATATTATTTTAATACAGATCAGAGTGAGTTTTAATCGACGATTCCGATTACAAATGGGTCATTAAAGAGGTCTTATCATGACTATATGCATCGTCTAATTAATGTTTCAATCAATCGTATGACACAATAAGTAAATTTTCATTAAATAACAATGTGTACAGTTACTCGTTTGGTTCTATGCAGTTTATATATATATATATATATATATATATATATATATATATATATATATACATTATATATGTATATAAGAATCTATGTTTACATGCAGTTTTTCATGTCTTATGTATTACAAAGTCAATGTCACCAAATGTACCAAAATATATTTTAGGAATTACCATATATTTTATGATTTATGAAAAATTAGGAAAAAAGCGATAAAATCGTATAATAAAAACGGGAAAACTTCAAAAAATAATGCATTTTACAATATTCAGGAAAAAATATATTATTGAAATAGAAACTTTTTCTCGTATGATTCAAATACATGATACCATTAAGAACATGTAATTATTTACAAATAGGCGCTACAAAATTTGACATCAATCATAATATAATTAGTTATTTTAATGATTATAAGATACATTTACAATATTAAATTTCTTATTTGTTTCTATTACGTAAAATTAATAGATTCTTTTATACGCAATTTATTAGATATTTAAATAGTATGAAATTCCATAAACAAGTTTAAATTGATGGAAATAAAATCTCAAAAGAATAATGTTTTGAATAAAATAAAAACATATATTCAAAATAATTGGATTAAAATAATCTAACTAATGTATAGAAATTCCAAATTCCACATTATAGGCTTTAGTTGAAAAACATGAATTCCCAATTAATATGAAAAACCAATTTCCACCATTCAAAGCTTTATTGCGGATATTGAAATAAAAATATTATAGATGACATCAATGTATCTGTAATAAACCCAGTACATAAACGAAAATTCATTGGATTTTTTTTTCAATTCAAATTCACTCAAATTCATTCCAGAATGTAAGAAAAGTAATTCAAAATAATTAAAAAATAATAAGCTGAATGAATTTCAATGATTTTTTAATTAAAAAATAGAAAACCAATGAATTTTCGTTTACTGGGAAAGATATTAAAAACTTAATTAGGCAAGATTGAATATGTTTCATAATACAGAAAACTATATGTAAGGGGCCACAATTTAATGACTGAAAGCTAAATTGATTTTCTTTTGGTTTTAGTTAAACGACCGTTGTTTACAAATAAACTATCATTTTTAGATAGTTTAATCTAATATACTGTGCACTGCGGGAGAAGTTGTGGAATCTATTTGAGAAAGGTAACGTTATAAATAAACTATAAAAAACAATTTTTTTTCTTTGGTGGGGTGATTGGTGGATTCTGTATACAATGCTGCATACATTCCACATCATGTTTTTTACAATGTTTTTGTTGTTTACGATCTAAAATAGAGTAAAGAGGATTTTTCGTTCAGCGAATAGCTAACAAAGCTTATTGATTTCTTAATTCAAATAGTCGTTCAATAAAACCTAAGAAATGCCTATCTTAATTCTTTCACGTGTATAGAGATAAGCAATGCTCAAATCCATAAAACCGACTATAGATTCCGGTCTAAAAGTCCATCTCATTTAGTCAGATGTTTTGGTCATCTTAAGTTTTATTTTTCTAGATTAAAAATTGCGCAGGCGACGTACGAGTCTAAATTAAGGGGCATTATAAAACGCTGATAACATCCGTATAAAGGGACCTAATATAAGAATTATAAATAAAGAGTTGTCTATGCAATTTTTTAATATACAAAATATTTTAGTGTTAACACATTTTATATGACTACAGATAGAAAATATTAATAAAATCAATTAAAAAATTAATTAGGATTCGCAAGAATAAATGTAAGTAGATTTTCATTGTCCCCTTAAGAATTTTCCATGTAGTCACATAAATCATGTACTTTCACCATAGAACAGTTTGTATATTGAAAATTTGCATAAACAACCTTTTACTTACATTTTTTAGAGTAGACCCCTGTACAGACGTTATCAACGCTTCAGCATCTCCGGGCATTACGAAATTCATTTTTTCAAGTTAACCTTTGGTCCGGGTCAAAATAATTACGTAAAAGTTTCTTATTTTCTTTATCCCCTAAAAGTATGTTTTGGTAATGCTTTAATTTTAGTTGAACACGCTTTATATATAAAAGTTATAATTTTTACTTTATTTTACTTGATGAGGAAAAATAAAACGATTAAAATGTAAGAATGGAATACCGCGAATAACAAATGGAGTTCTATTGATAATATAGAATTATATTTATGAAACATTTCTACAGTAACATTTATTTGCATACTATCATAAAGAAGGTATGTTAAAACGAACCGCGGTTGAAATATATATTATATAAGAATACATAGTGGCCAATATCATTTAAATTAATCGGTAGAGTACAAAACCGAACCGAAATTGCCCACTATATCTTCTTATAATACCTATTATTGATTTAAAAAAAAAAAGAATGAATCCCTCTAGTAGAAAATGACACCAGTTTCTGTGCAATTTTGCTGACCTCTATCATGACGTTAATAGAGTCCAGAAACGCCATAAACGGATATTATTTTCTACTACAAATACTATCATTGAATTTTTTTAAAGCTATCTTAGAAATAATTCATACAATATCATTAAACTGAAACATTAAAATATAAATTATTTGAAACTTTTCCTTTACGACGAATCATATGTCCAAGTTATCGCGTCGAATGACAAATACACGTAGACTTTATATATATATATATTTACTTCCCAATGTGTCTACTTATATACTCTTAACGCATTTCTAGAGATGTTTATACTTTTAACGAAACTTATCAGAATATAAGTCTTTCAGTCCTATATTAGTTCATTCATATATAAAATTCACTTGTATCATATCAGAATATATCGAAGCCGGCATCAGTGTCATCACGGCGTCACGTTCAAACAATCGACGAAGGTACGGTTAGGTAAAGAGTTGCTCGATAATTGAACACCTCGAAGTCGGCAAATGGTGCGATAGCTACAAAGGCTAGAAATGATCGGATTGGCCGTCGTTGAATGAAACGTATCTACATTTCTTCATTCGGAAAGCAGTCGTTTAGCGAGTCCCGCCGGCAGTTGCACGGGAGATACGGCGCATTGTTTAATTTTTTTTTGTGCAATACCGACACGTGTCGATGTGCTCAGACGAAAAAACAGTGCCTTTCTTATTAGATTTAAAACCGACGACAGATTGCCAATTCATTCGTATCAGGATTATTCGACTTCAATCAATATTGCGGAATGGATGACGTCGAGTCGAAAGTGAAGAAGTGAAAGTGAGTAAACGATATTGTGATCTGAATTTAAATATCATATTTACAGCAACTGATACCTAGAAAACTGGGTATATGAAAATGAGATTGGCAAATAAGTTAATATTCGCGACGTGCTTCTATAAATAGACGCGATAAGACTTATTTCGTTTAAAATCTTGATTCAGTGATGGCGCAAATCTCTCTCCAAGTGATCTTAATAGTATGTTAAAAATTTCACCTTAACAATTATTACCAAGTACACTTTAAATTATACGTACAGTTTTTCAGTAGTTTCTAAAATGCACGACGTCCTGGTATTAATTCAAGTATCCAATACAAATGTCCATCAATATTTTATTTCTAATGATGGCTCAGAGCCCCAATAGTAATCGGAATATTGTAAACTCTTTCCGAGGATGTCGAGAATACAAAAAAAAAAAAAATCTTCTAAGAACTTGTGTGACTACGTGCAACGTGTCATTACGTGCTGCGATGGAATATTTAAAATAATAAAAATTTACGTAAAATGAATGACGGACTCCATTGTCAAAAAATGATGTATAACCCGGCATACGTATATAGTGTGGTTGTAATTGGGTGAAATTCTATTTTGAATTGTGGCGCGAAGGAACGTCCGAGATTCGAATACATATAACGTCAAATTGCAACATAGTCGACTATCGTTCCTGCAGTTAATATTCAATTCATCCTTTTTTTAAGTAATTTTGCATGGATGCCACGTTGTAGCACAATATTGCATGGATATTACGTTATGTCGCGTAAATACTTCTAAATAGGAAACTTCTGACTCATTGGTAACCTCCCGTGACAATTTTAAAGAGGATATAACGCGGAATGACTTGTGTTCGAATTTAAATATATGAAAAAGTCTTTTTTTTGCGCATTCGTTAATTACATTCTTGGTCAATAAGAAAGTAACAATTATGAAAATTCACAATCGATTTTATTAATAGAAAAACTGTCAATTTGCGACTAAACATTTTTTTTTTTTTTTTTTTAATATAAACTGAAAATCATTCGGATTTTGCATCAAAGATTTTCAAAAACTGGGGACAAACTTATTTTATTTTGTGCAATGGCGGCAGGTGACCTACTTTTCGCTCTGTGAATTCGTGAATGTACTGGGTGTCCTGAAATGGCCTAACGTTCCGGGCCCCGAACTCAAAAATTTCTAGTATAATCCATGTAACATTTTAGCACAAGGATTTTTCATAATTTATAATAATTTGCTGACATGCATCAACGACGAGACGATTGACGTCCTTGCGGGGTTATCGTTACGTGAGTGTCGTTATATGCTTTAAAAAAAAATATTAGTGCTGCGTATACCGCGTGCCTATTTATAGTATAATCGAAACGAGTTTTTATTTTGCTTTAACTTATCAAACTCTTTTCAATTCAAGATGCGATCCCGTTTCATTGATCGTCAGATTCTTAGCGCTACTGAATTGTTTTTTAACGCTGTAGTTGTTGCTTTTAAATTGGTAAAAGAAATTTTACCAACATTACGATAATTATTTAAATAAAATATATTCTTTATAGAAATAATTATTTTAACTAACGAAATTATTTTTTATTTTAGTGGCGATTCGCTTACAATCGTCAAAGATTAATTGACTGAATGAAATAAAATTAAGATTTAAATGAAATTTATATCCTTTTATTTTGTTAAACATTTTAATAATTTGTCAACCTGACAATCATCAGACCGATGACACTGTATTAGCTACCTATCAACATTATAAAGTTGACAAAATTCTCACAAAATCGAAAGTAGCTGGATAACTATAAAAACAATGGATAAACAATAAGTACAATGAAATATTTTTGCAAGTATAAGAGTTTATTCCCCTTTTTCGTATCCGTTCCTGCAGATTCTTCGGTCTTGTTGACCTGACCTCGAGAATCCTGAGCAACGGTGCGTGTGACATTCTCATATACACACATAATAATATTCGCCTAATATACACACGACCTAGTACGAAGCACTTTTTACACCGGTCTCGCTTATTGCGTAACGATCGTAATGTCGAGCGTGGGTACAATGTCACACCCTGTATTATTCTTCAATGCGTTGAAAATACGTAAATGACAAAATACTCATTCCTCATTCTCTTCCGCGGAATTTGTTTAATTATTATAATGTGCGCAGCTCTCATTATTATTATTACTGAAGCACTTCCATTTTATTTGAATGAAAAGAATACATATACAAATACGCTTTATTAGTTTAGTTTGTATAATCAACATTGCTATCAAGATTTTTTTAAGTATTACACGAAACGATTATGACTATTATAAGGGGAAGTGATAGTCTCCATATTTACGCGCGGCAAATGCGAACGTCATATCTGTTTTCATAAAAGTTAGATAACCATCTTATCAAGAGTTTCACGTTCTCGAGCGATGGTCAGGAGAACTGGTCACCTCGTCATAAATAATTGAAAAATGCTGCATTTAAAATTTAGTTTAATAAAAAACTATTTCATTTATTTATTGTTATCTTCAATTTTAATATACAAAAAAAGTCGTCATAACGACACTTAAAATCGCATTAATTATAATTGAGTGTTAATAAGAATTAGTAGAATTGCGTATAGACAGTAATGGTAATCGTCGGGATGAAAGTGACTGATTTTATTAAAGCTACGTAAATGTCTCTGCGATGATCTTCGCGTTCTCCTTTTACTCCTGATGTCTAATGCATTCATTCAGTAGAAAAATTCAGTATTTTCCATAATACTATTAATCCTTATTGAAAATTGAAATATTATTGAAAAAAACGGCGTGTATATATATGTCACTACTAATATACATACACTACACACATATATAAAACAGAATGCAAATGTTTGACTTTATTTACATCACAGTGCCATGAATAGTATATGGTCATTGATTTACACGTGGACTACAAATTCATTGAACTCACCGATTGTATACACATAGATGAAGTAATTCTGGGTATATAGGGCTTAATGAATATATATTTCCACTTGAGCATGAATGCCATCGATAATTTATATAATAATTCTCAAAATATAAAATTGCTTTGACCGTGTATTATTGTAATTAGATTTAATTCTCTCAAGTGGCCGAAACGCAAAGAAAATATATTACTATTTTAAAACATATTCAGATTACTTTAGTTATAATACCATCCACAACCGACGGAATGAAGGAAGAGAATATAAATTCGAATTATATGCCACTTACAATAAGATGAAAAATTTCATCGAAGCCAATAACAAAAAGACTATTGTTTGATAAAGATAAAATTATATAATGCTGTCAGACTTATTGAGTTTGTATTTGTAATTTGTATTCTTAAAAACCCGATAATAAATAATTAATAGTCGTGATATGGTCTTTAAAACTAAATTTTTGAAAATGAGTTTTGAACAAATACATACTTATTCCAGTTACAATTAATAGGTTTTAGTTAAAGTAACATTTCTTAAAATATTTATTTACAACAGTTAGTTTCTAAACATTGCGTAACAAAATATATAGATATATATATATTTTTTCTTCACGTCACCCCGCTTAAATAATTTCAGTTCATTAGTTACAGAGAGATAAAAACTGGCATATTGGTTCAATAAATCGTTGAAAAATATTATTTACAAGGATTTCATTGAAAATGTGTATCCCCATATCAGCAGGAAATGAAGATTTTCCGACAATAGTACGCGCCATTTTCTCTTTCCTAATCTAATCTTTCTTACATCGGCGTATCTTATTTCCTCAGCTTTAAGATCGCTAAACGGAAAGTGCCGAAGAAATATGAAACCTTAAAAATCTCTTGATATTTCATGCTTTAGTTATTGAGTTGAGTTCTTCCCTGCATAAAAGAGCACTTATATCATTTAAGGAGCAAATACTCTGAAAACTCAACTAATTACTTTTTTTAACTATTTCTAGGAGAATGAAAGATTGTTTCATTCCCACCACTAGGAAAGTTCATTTTCATTGCTATATATGTTTCATATTATATATATAGAATTATGTTTAAAGTAGGAAATTAATTTCGAATCAATAATTATGATCAACCAGAAATACATCTAATATAAATGCGTTCTACCTTCAAAAGTACTCGATGCTGAATCTAAATATGAAAGCGAAAATTTATAGGAGGCACAAATGTGTTTTATGCATTTTTATTTGAAGTGATAAAAGCTTCTATCATGGTCGGGAATTCTGTCAGGATTTAATAGAACCGAACAGTAGATGGTAGCAATATCTTGTCGATTCGATCCTTCTCTTTCAATGAGCATTGTATTCTGTAATATGCAAAAGTATACGTATATTGCCTATCACGTATGACATCTGTTATCAGAAATTGGATGAATCTTTGACATCTTTTAATATCGAAGAGTCGCATTAATGTTTACTTTCCATTAATGTTTTACTTTTTTTAAGTGATTTGAATAAAAAATTTTTTTAAGTCAATTGGAGATTTTTTTATGATGACCGCATTATATATATAACATACCACCAAAACGATTATTTCATGGCATGTAATCGTAACTACTTTATCAATTTAACACACCGACTTTGCGCACCTATGTTATCATTTTAAATTGTTCATCATCAGTTTAAATTGTTTTAAAAGCTTCAATTTAAATTGTTTTACAAATTTCTCCATCGTTGGTCTTTTCAATTACACCATGAATTTCTAATTAAGAATTCCAACTAAGATTGACAAGATTCTGAAAAACAGATGATATTACTTTTAACAATGATAATAAAATCCACAACTAATATATTTCATGAATGTAGAACATTTTTATAAAATTCTCGGTAGTCTAATTGCTAGCTACTCATGAATGATTTGTTAGGATTATTCATCTTCTACAGTCATTCATTTCCAGCCTTTCATAATTTGTACGACGATGCATTATTGCATAATTGATGAATCTTTTGCGTGGTCATGTCAACAATGTTGTTCTTCCTGTTACTGCTCATTCTTCAATTACAACCATTAAAAATAAATGTCAATTGACGACTACAAATGAGATGTAAGAGAATTTAATTAACTCGTTGAGATCCCGCAAAAAAAGCGTCATCAACCACGCACCGGTTGGTCTTATTTGGCAAACCTGAACGATTTTTTGCCTTTCCGATGAAAAATAAACACGCATCACACGCGCCGACGGTCGATTGCTTTATAACCGTGTTTCACTAACGTAAGAGTTGTAAATAGCTCTCCTATTCCTTTTATCTGTGTGTAAATCTTGATCGGTGAAAGACGTAAATTATACACATCAACAATGTTTCGAGACCACCCCACAGTCTGTTATATCGCGATTTCACCAGTATGTATACAATACTGTATCGATAATGAAACAAAAATTTAGATCTTGAGATCAACGTGATATCAACCGCCAACTATATGGATTGAGCTCATTATATATACAACGCTGGCACATGCAAAGTGGAACACGCACTTTGTAAAACGCAACCCTATAGTCGATCGTTAACAGATGGATGTGTTTTCCGTTCGGTGGTAGTATTTTTAGATTAAAATAGCTCAGTATTCATGCATTCACTGATACTTTCTTGCGATAGGTCAAGAAATATCACGAACTTTTTTTCATTAGCCACATCTACGACTGTGTGCTTCATATTTTCCTTATTCCTACTACTTTTTCTATGTAGGTGGTAGTTCTGAATGAACATTAATTGACGAGCTGTTTCTTTTTCATAGTAATTAATATTGCATTTAAGGGTATAAAAATTGTTATTTCTGGAATTATTCATAGTCACTAAGATACGTTATCTAACCTATAAATCAGTGTAAATTCATATCTAAAAGATCTAATGTTCTTTTCTTTTCAAGTACATAAATCCATCAGATAATCGAAACGAGAAATGAAGATCTCTTCAGTACCATTTATATATATATAAGCGTTATTGTAATCAGAACAATTAAAAACTAGAATAATTTTAGATGGAAACAGAAAAGTAAAGAAAACAATTATTTTATAGCTAACATGGACTTAATTTAGGAACAAATAAAAAATTGCTCCAATGTTATACCTTAGTGGAGACTTTTATCGTGATAACTTTCAGATGAAAGGAAATATTCATACTTTATTACATTATTTTTTATATAATTTTTAAATTCAATACTTAAATCCTTCCAGAAAGCATTACGAATTACAAGACCCTGGAACTCTACATATAACGATAATTAAACAGAAAAAAATTAAATAATGGCAAAAGTAACAGAGTTGCTTAATCGAGCATCTGCTTTTGATTCTATAAAATTAAGTCATATAGAAAGATCTAAGAAGAATCTTCTAAACAAATAATTAGGGTAAAAAAATAAGAAGGGTACGTATATTCTTGTGTGTCAAAATATTTGACAAAAGAATATAAACCTACACGGTGTCAGAAGTTAAATTTCTTTGATTTGGAAATTAAAAACTGTAACACAAATTAACGAAAATTTATCAAAAGTATAACCGATTTATGCATGAAGACAATTGGATATCGACGATATTTTCGAGGAAAATTATGAAAAAACAATATTGTCAAAAGACGCGACATAACAGGTTAGGATTGATTAACATTCGAAATACTAAAAATTAAGGAAATTAACGAATTAAAGCCATAAGATAGTATAAAAAAATCAAACTCAATTAATGAATAAATGAGTATTGCTGTTCAATATAAGATATAAATTGATCGAAATTGATGGATAAATGTAAATTGCTAAAAGGTCACTGCACATTGCGCATAATATTCATACTCGCTTTATAAAAGTGTTTTTGCAATTGGGAATACCAGCAAATGATGATTTATTGAGAGGAAATTATTACAATACAAAATATAAGGAAACTTACTTTAGCGTATGGTTATATACAATATTCATACTAAGGTATCAATACTAAGGTGTATATTTTACAAAAAATAGATTTTTGTAAACAATCCATCACACGAAAGTTTTTTGAAAAATATAACTTTGATTATCGTGAGAAAACCTGACCTTAGTTTGTTTGTAAACAATGAAATTGTTATTATTATTATCAATCCCCATGTACTTCTCTTTAAAATGTTATTGATAATGTAATGTTAAAATTTCAAATTAATCGGTTAAAAATTGCTTTCAGTTATGTTAGAAGCCAATTTGAAAAACACGTGAGAGAATCAACTAAACCAATAAAAAAATCGAATGTTTTTTAAATGTTTTTTACTTTCACTGTGTCACAAAGCCTTAAGTGTAAACAATACAGTATTTTATTCAGCAATGTTAATATAAACATTACTTATATAATAAATAATAATGTGCTAAATGTTCGATAAAATGGTTGGTTAGGTTAGGTTTTACTTTAATTATTCTTAAATTGTCCATTTTCAATATCAATGAACAACATTCCGAGAGGTAACTTATAAATTGTTAAAAAAAAAATTAAAATGTAATGCTTGATAATTCTGGACTGATAAACTACATCGATGCTTCGTCTATTAGATACATGAACATTCTATCTACTCTTGATGTCATCATGACCTAGGATACTATAGATCAGTTTTCCATGATGTCATAATGTTTCGTAATACGTAGTAATTTTATAACTACACTATTAAACCAGAGCCAAGGCAATAGAAACTGACCAACATTAACAAAACCACTCGAAGCGAATGAAACTGTAGGTATAAAACATTCGCGTATTGATTAACTTATTAGTAACAATCAAAATACAACTTTTGTTTACTTTAGTACTGATTGGTACTATTTGATAAGTACAGACTCATTTTTCAAAAAATAATAAAATTATTTATCGGTCGAAGAAAACACAATTCGCACGTCGCTTACTGAAGAACTATATAGAACATGAGTTACTATTGACTTTACGTAAATTCACTAAAATATTACGATAAAAATAATTTCATTTAGAATTAAACAATTAAAAATATCAAATCTTATGTATTGAGAAATTTAAATACATTACTATATACTACCAATTAATAAAAATGTTGGATGTAAAATATAGATTATTTTTGTATTGCTGTAAATAATTAGCAGTAATTTTTAACACCTGTATTTGAAAGTTGCTCTTATTAACCATTTATAATTTTTTTGTAAAAACGTGACTTATTGTTATTAGAACAACAGTGTGTACCTATATATAAAGGTGCATTTTTGAGGTGCTTCGTCATTAGCATGTCAAAATTTGAAGACAGTAATTTCCGTCAAACAAAATATAAAAACTCGAACCTAGCGGTCAGCGCGTTTCGTGCAACTTCTCAAGCACCGGCACTTAAAACAATTCGCAGGCACGAACTTCTAAAAGCGACTTTCAGCTCTGGATCAATAATAAGTACATTTCGAAGAAAAATATTTTGAACGGAACGCTGTGACTTGACGCTGTGACTCGACAAATAAACGAATTAAACAATATTACTTTTTTTTTAATAATGAACTGTTTTGTTGTTTATAATTTGTATTATTTATACATAACTAGCAAAGAAATGATTTATGAGCTCATTAAACTTTTGTAAAATTATACCCATTTATATTTCCCCGGGAGACCGAAACCCTCCAATATCTTTTAGTAATCAAGTCGTACAAATAAAAGTTATAGGTTGTTCCCACTCTGCAAATCGTATACCTCATTCGCATGTGCTGATTACAAACACAGCAGTGAAAAGTGGCGAAAATGCCACTTTGGCGAGACCATTAAAGTCTAATGAAAATGACAATTTCGTCAGACCTCACATCACTTCTCGGTCAATAATTCAGGGTCATTTTAATTCTGACAACTTTTGTCGCAGATGATTTCCTTCCTAGAATTAATAATTAGAAAACTTTTAAAGATTATAGTATTTTTTAATATTTTGTATGCAATACTGACATTTTAATTGTTGTTTTATTGAAACCTCTGTATTTATTTTTATTGTTACAGTACATACGGGACAGCCCTATACAATGAATAAAGTTACTCTTAAAAAAAAGACATAAATAAAATAAATAAAGAGTACCGCAAAAACAGATTAAAATAAAATATTCAAATATTAATGTGTACAACAATATGAACGCCAGACACGCTATATTGATATTTCTCTGCTGTAAAACATGATGGAATAGATTAATAACGATGAACATTTCATTCGAGTTTTTATAACCCTTTTCCATCATATTTCATGATGTATGTTAACATTTTAGTTCAAATATGGGTAAATAGGAATTTAGATTTTATTACTAATTGCCATTCATTGTATCAATTTTTTGAATTTATGTGATCATATATTATTGTCATCATAAATGTTTTATGACTTTGATGAAACATGATGTACAAAAGAAATTAACGATTAAAGTATGAGAAAACTGATGACCTTGAATAATCTACTACTATTCAAGTATCTACTAAATACTAAAAAATTAAAAATTGACTAACTACTATCTACTAAAAATAAAAAACGAGATTTGTAAATTAATAAACGAATAAGTTGAATGCCAAATATATTTTTAAATAACCACCAAGTCAAATTTATTTCAAATATAAAATAAATCCACAATCACCAAATTTTCACACAATAATTGAATACATAAACTTTCTGCACCCCAAGTATACTATCGGTAAATAATCCGATTGAAAGTCCAGGTTATGATCTTATACCTTTGGATTAATTTCTCTTAATTAGTGTAAGAAAAATCAAAAGCCAACAAAGCTGTAACTGAAAATATAATAACTCCTAAATATAAAATAATAAAGAGACATGCGAAATGCTTAGTAGAAAAATGAGTCGGAATTCAAAACGCGTTCGTTGCATATATTTTTACGTTTTGTAATCATCATATAATGTTAGTCAACATTACATTACTTTTCAAAGTTCGAAAATATGTATTTGATCTTCACCACCTTCGATAAGTCTATAAGTTAAAAAGCAATAAATTATGGTTGTGCTTAACCTCTTAAGAGTCTGTTCAATAACTCAATTTCGTGGCATGAAATGAGATGAAAATCTAGTATGTCGTATAGTATTTTACCGTGCAGTAAAAAATGGAAAACATGCAATAAAAGAACCTAAAGAAACACAATAACCTCGACTTCAAATTATAAATCAATAACTATATCGTTTAATATAAATAATTTTATTTAACATTATATTTAGTGTTCATTTTCTTGTCTTAAAAAAATTGTTCATTTCTTTTGTTCCTCGCAAAAATTAACTACTTACATTTGAAACACACGTATCATCAAATGGAGAATTTTGTTTAGAATATTCATCTAAATTGCCCAATCAATCAAATATTCACATGGGCCGGTAGAGCCTGTCAAGTAATTAAAAACAAAAAACTCGTTTCAAGAAAAACACGTTTTAATTTTGGAACCTGTGCGGGTCAACGCTCTATAACTTACATAATAAATAGTTTCAATAGCGATTTTATTCTTAAGTTAAAATACCTTTAGAGCAGCACTGTATTAAATAAAAATAATTATTTTCAAAAAAGGATGTCTCGACTTTATTATACATATTTTATACTTATTATTATTATTATTATTATTATTATTATTATATCAGATATTTTATCGTAAGGTTGAGACGTAATTCATTTGAAGTCATTTCTAGACTGGAAATAACAAGACCCACGCCAGAGACAATTATAGGAATTAAATGATTGTTATATGACCGTCGTTTGAATGCTATAATAATTTCGACGGGTATTTAAAGCTGATAAGAAGTTTATGTTACAGAGACGTTTTTTATTCATAATACATTAAATGCAACGTAATAATTCCCATATGATTATAATTGGTACTTTAAAGTAAAAATTATTCGCCCTAAAATGTTGAATAGAAGTTTTTATAATATTGGCGATCGTCGACACTTTTGCATAGTGAATCGTGTGATTTTGACATTTGCAAAAATGTTTAAATTGTACAATTTAATAAATGACCACGTTGAATTTGAGACGTACTCCGTACATCAATAATGGTAGAAAATATCGAGTATTGAAGAAGATGTTTCGTTCGATAGGGAACTAATGTAGAAACAGGTCGACGACTTGTTTATCTTACGAGAACCGTCTCGGTCTTACGCAATTCTCACAGTCGGCACACCTACTAACTTACATATGCATATGCCCTCACATATATTTACGAGGCGTGCGTGTAGCAGAGTATATAAGGTGCACACGTACTCAATTTCCTACCGGACACTCCTCAGAATGGTGCGGCATCAATTATGCCTTCGTCGTCCTAGGTCAAATACTGACTCAGAGTTATTTTTCAGATCTCGTCCAACGTAAAAACTAAAACGTACTTCCACATTCAAAACTAGTCTTATATTTGGTGTATTATATTTTGAAAAATCAAAATGATTTGATCATAGTGATATGAAAATTGTAGCGTGTGTGTATTATATCAGTTATACAAATTATTTTTTTTCATACCTTTTATAAATTCATACTTTTATTTATTTATTTATTATGACGCCATTGCAACGAATTGGAGCAGATTATAATGATGATTCTTTCGTCTAGAGAAAGAATTACTCGATGTCGTGGTCGGATCTTACTTCGAATTACCATTTTATTTCAGTAGTAAAAGACAGAATGGTATTCCACTCGTGCATAACGAATTTTTATCATTTTATCATTCGCACAAATGGTTATTCAATATCCATAAATTTTGTAACACTTTGTCCAATAAACAACAAAATATATAATTCATTGTGAATTGAAAATAAGTGTAGTGCTACAACCATGTGAAAAGTAGCGAAAAAATCTTTATATAACACGCGCACGATATAATGGCACATATTCATACCTCTAAAGAGACATAGAAGTTCGGCGTTAAGATCGTATGACGTATGCGGCAAATAATACGTTTAATTAAAATCGTATTATATGTATTATATTACGTATTATATATAATATACATAATATATGTATGCACATTTTACATCGATACTATAGCGTCACCTGCGATTACTTTATCGCACATTCAAGGAGAACACTAGTACACGAAGAGAGGGTAATATGAACAATTACCATTATCGTACTCGCGTGTTATATATATAAAATATCATATATATCCCATGGGGTAAAGGACAGTGAGCAAATTTTATGATTTTGATACTAACGCCATCTCTAATAACTCTGTGTCTAATAATTATTTTATAATAAAATTTTGAAACGTTAAATTAAGCTTTTTTTTTAAATGTCCATCGATGTACGACAATACTCAATTGTCCCTAAACAAAGTTTAACGTTAAAAAATTGACTTTTTAAAAATTGAAAAGAACGAGTGTTCAGCTTGAAATGTTATTGCATATTTTCTTTTGATTTATCGGGGATTTCAAATTAAACCGTCTTTCAAGAAAAGTTAGAAAGTTGAGAGTTAATAAATACGTATATTTCTTTAAAAAATATATTTTTACTACCTTACTCGCGTGTACGATCTAACTTGAAAAACCACTTTCATTCGCATTTGAAACTCCTTCATCGTTTCAATTTTTATACGATCGGAAAAATTTCTTTTTCAAGAATAATCTTATATCCAAAAACAGACATTTCAAGCCATGTTGTATTTCGAACATACAAATATTTCATAAAGTATGTATAAACAATAAAAAATCTTACTTTGAATTAAATTATTAATTCTGAAAAAGGACCAGGTCTTTTTTAAATACTCCAAATTACTTTTCATTAATGTTCATTATTAAACTTTTTCTTTAACACGTAAAGAATCGGTGTTTACAACTATAATTAACATAAACCAAGATTCGACAAAATATTTTGTAGCGTTTAAATATACGAATTGTTTACTTAGATACGCAGCGAATGTATCGATAATATTTACATAAAATAATTGTCCATGCAAAATAGTGAACACGTTTGTATGTATTCCCATATGATATTATGAATATTACATGTATGGAATACATTGTGCATAGTGTTTTAAAATATAAACCAAGTGATTTTTATATAATTAATATCGCCAGTGACATTTTTTCAACTACACGTAAGTAAAAATAATCCAACAAAATCTCAAGAGACTGATCTGAAATCTGGTATCGAAAGTTTTCTTAAAATAGGCTCTCTTGGCCAGATCCAGATGGCTCATACCAGTATGAACTACTTTTAATAAAAAAAAACATTGGAGATTCAAAACTTATTTATTACATCTGGATAAACATAATTTTGAAATTCCACATTTCTTATTCATTTATAAAAACAAAACCATCTTTTATTGAAATCACTTAATTGAATCCGAATTAAAAGATTAAATATAATCTCCAAAATTATTATCTGTCATTATTATTGTATATTAGTAAAATAAAAAATAAATGTTGAAACGCGATATATTTGCGTTCATGGAAAATGCCTCATCATTAACGTTGTTTACGTTTTTTCTAACACTTAACCGGTTGATTTTACCATTTAAGCATGCCATTAAATGTCGACGGAACATGTACATGTTTTTATCATTGTCATTATTATCGTCATTATCAACGATCTGTAGTATCATATATTCCATTTTACTCTAATATTTCAGTGAAGATAAATAAATGCTTTGCATTACATTTATTTTATCGCGTATATCTAGTTGCATCATTATGTTCGTCAAACGATGCGACCAAAGTAATACTATACTTGTTCCATTGCTCATTCCTAGTCCTCGGCAAATAGTTATCTTCCCGTTGCGTTATAAGCTTATAAAGTAGTGGGACCACGCCTAATGACAATACTTTCAACCTTTATTTTGCGACTAACCCACTCTTGTGCAACGTAAAGTTGATTCATAGAAAAGTTTGCAATCTTTACACTCTCGAGTTTCAAATAATTCGCATGACATGAGATGTAAAAATAAGTTTGATAAATAAAGTGAAAACAATTAAGGTGATTTG
Source organism: Trichopria nigra (assembly GCA_030522945.1). Classification (NCBI taxonomy): domain Eukaryota; kingdom Metazoa; phylum Arthropoda; class Insecta; order Hymenoptera; family Diapriidae; genus Trichopria; species Trichopria nigra. The sequence continues at coordinate 25,885 of JAPYZR010000809.1, forward strand.
AAAATTTCACATGTACGAATGATGAATTGCTTTAAATTCGATCTGGACGTAGCCGTCTCGTTAAAAAAATTTTAAATCTTTCCATTGGTGCTCCATTATATCAGATAGTCAAATATTCCTGGTAACTGAACTATTGAAATAAATACCAAAAGAAAATACAGTCAAGCAACGTGTATGACGCGAACATTGAAGCACTAATTACAATAACTAAGCTTGAATATGATATTTACAAAAATTGTAAATTAGGTAAGAAAAAACAAGAATTATACATTATATTCTTTACCTACAATCCCTCTTGCAGGGGTACGATGAATTCCTTTTGAAGGTATTGAATGATAGCTTATTATGTAATTACCTTTACGATCGAATGATGCATCATTATTTGTGATCCATCGTTCTGTTGATTAGAGATATAAACTTTAATTTTTTATTTTTATTTATTTTGCTATTATCATTGGATGGAATTCGCTTCTCCCAAGTGATCGCTAAATATTCATCTAAACGGCAAAATTCTTATATTTTTAGGCACCGCGTTACAGTATACGACTATATTTAAGATTTTTATTTTTGATTTGGAAACATTCCAAAGTGAAACTAAAGACTAAAGCGATTACAACTGTACTAGGAATGTGCACCTTTTTAGTAAATTAATATATAATCAAGAAATCACTATTTTTGAAAAAAATTTATATATATATATATATATTACAAAATTAAAATAAAATAATTGTAAAAGAATCATTATTGAAGCCGTATTTTTACTTCGCCTGACGCAAGGCGGGCGAAGTATTGAATTCACCAACAAAAATTTTTCCGATTCTTCGATTTTGGGAATTTTTTGGTGGAAATCT
>JAPYZR010000810.1:0-26725 GCA_030522945.1 Trichopria nigra
TTTTCTGTTTTTTTTTCTTTTTTTTTTTTTTTTTTTTCTTTATTTTTTTTCTTTTTTCTTTTTTTTTTTTTTTTTTTTTGTTATTTTTGTTTATTCTATCTTTGTTTATTTTTTTATCTATCATTTTTTTTGTCTTTTTCTATGATCCTTTTTTATGGTTTTCTTCCATTTCTTAGTATTTTCCTTTCATTTTTTTTTCTTTCATTTCTTTCTCTTTTTCTATCATTTTCTAACTTTTTTATTTCTTATGCTTCTTCTATTATTTTTTGTCTTTTATTGTCATTCTTGTATCTTTCTCTGTCATTGTTTCGTCAACTTTTAAAAGTTTTGCAAAACATGTAAGATTTTACCTTTTTTAATACACGAAATTCCTCCAAAATATTCAACGACTAAATTTTCTACTCAAAATTCAAAATAACCATATAAATGATTTTTAAACCAAATTTTGATATTTTTTCATATTTTGAAAATGTTCAATATTATTGAACCCAATGCGCAGTTTCTTCGATATATTGTTTTTCCATTAACAATTGATAAACAAATAAAAGTGAAATTCAAAAATGCAGCCGATCAGTTTATTTCGACAAAATCATCAACCTTTAATTAAATAAAAAGAAATTGTCAGAATCCGTCGAGCTGTTCCTTCGAAAAGTTGTTTTATCCAACAAAAAATCGCATCTTGACCCACTGTGCGTCGTTCCGGTATAGGCGGCCTACATTACCACCGTTCGCCGCTAGGCGTCAGTATTTCTCGCATACGCTCAAATTACGCTTCGCGCTTATTTACACGTGAAGCATGAAACGACCGCCCTATCGCATCATCAAAATGACTACAAATTCATAAATTACCTCATTCAATCTACTTTTCCATTATATCATGCGACAATTGAATTTTAAAACAAACATTTTAAATTAAATAAATGTACATTAAACTTTCGGTCTGTTTTCAATCACGTACAATCGCGCCAAAATACATTCTGGGACTGTTTCGACGACTACATTTATAGAAAATCAAAAACTGAATATCCCCACCGCTCAATTCCCTCGATATAAAAAGAGACCGATTAAAAAAAGCAATAAAATGGCAGACGGTACTTTTCGGAGCCTCGTCTTTATCTTTGGGCGAAATCGGTCTAATTTAACTTCTTCTTCCAGTACCATTTTTCTCACATTTTAATCCACTTTCGTATCTCCTTCGCGTCTCTCTCTCTCTCTATATATCTATCTTTATCTCTATCTATATCTCTCTTGCTCTTTCTCTCTCTCTGGTTGAAAATCGATGCGATGCCGAGCTGCACGTCGGGCGGCTGCGAACGAACCGCCGGAGCCCCAGTCGTCGTCGGCGTCGCTTGGGGTTTCCTCTGGGATGCGTTCGTTCTGTCGCCTCTGAAATCCGAATTTCCCGAAGAGCCATCTCCGCTAAGAGACACCGTATATAGTCGGTGCAGTTATGCCTTTTAATTGCATCCATTACCTTGGGATGATTCCGCAATTCCCACGTCAAAATGCCGGCTGCGCTTCGAGAGGCTTATTCTTTTTCCCACGCCATATATACCCTGGGTATAACGCGTGCAGACATACATACATGTATATATCTGTATAAAGATATGCTAGTACAGAACTGCATCGAAGCGAGGTATATTTTACACATTTTCATTTTGTCATCCCGTTCATTTTCCACTGTGTGTGGTTCAAGTTTTACGATGCTGCGTTGGGAGAAACGCGCAACAATTGCCTTCTATCGGTATCGACCGACAATAATTCCGGGGGAATATTTAGGAATGGGTTTTTTGCCCAATGCGCCAGTAAAATATAAGGCAGCCTCGTGTACTTCGGTTTTTGCTGCGCGCCTTGGCCGATCGTCGGAATGATTTAGAGTGGGCGATATTCGACCAGCGGTGACAAATTTGGACCCAAACAAAAAAAAAAACTACAATATATTTCACTCTTTCACTGTATGGGTGACAAATCATTCCGGGCGATTGACGTCCGGAAATGGTGAATTTTTCGGGTATATAGAGAGAGATCTATAACTTTGCAAGATTTACCGTTTTTTCGCTCGTGCGGTGAAGAAGATATAAGTGGATCGATGCGAGATAAAATAATTTGGTAAAACAAGATGGAGGAGGGTGATGGAGGACTTGAACCGAGCACTGCAGGTGATTGCTCGATTGATTTTCGCAGATTGCGATATACGTCAATCAGAATTTCAGTCGAACTGCAGAATTAATTCAGACACGTCGGGATTCTGCGAGCAAAATTTTGCCGAGGAAAAACTGAATTTGTATATGACATTTTCTGACGTGCATGTGAAATCAGCAGAATTTCATTCGGCGATTTTCACATGCTATATACGCGAATAATCTTTACAGAATATTACAAAATTTTCGTTTATAGAACATTCTGAATCTGAATCTTTTACGAATATAAAAGGACGATGAATGCTCGAAGTATTCTAAGAATATGGTACTAGAAATATGAGAATAATATTGAAACAAAATTTGTAGAATATTCACGTAACGCGTATATATATGTTATTCATTTCAGAATAATATATGTATAATGTGTAACTATTAGAATATTAAGATGATATTTTCAAACTACAATTTAATTTTACTTAAGTGTATTGACAGTTTTTGGACATTTCAATCATAATATTCTAGAAAATATTTAAATTTAAATACTACAAAAATATTCGTGGAATATTCGAAAGATTGAAATTACAAAAAAAAAACAAAGTGATCATGATTTCCACATGAGAATTACATTTTTGAAAATGAAGCGAATTATTCTTTCGAATTAAATACTGCATTTTTTTTTTGAAAGCAGGAAAATTTTGCTCCAATGAACAAAATTTTACTTTTGAAACAATCATAGTTGCACTTGGATATTTTTATCAATTCAAATGATAAAATAACCCTAAAGATAGAATGGCTTAATTTTAATTCCAGTATAATTATAAAAAAAAGAAATAATAATAATAAACAAAAAGGACAGTATTCTCTCCAAATTTCGTGGATTGCAATTTCACTCTTAAAGAGTGAAAATTGACTCCAAGAAATTAAGAGATTTCGCAATATGCAAAATTAAAAAAATTGGATTGATGATGAAATTTGACTTCGACAATGAACTGTTTCAAAACCGAAAAGATAGAGAAAGGGGGAAAACGGGTTGACTAATTGCTGGAATATTTCGGTGAAATATTACAAATGTATTGTCTAACAACATTTTCAAAAAATACAAAAAAAATGTATACCATTCATTGAGACAAAAATGTTCGACTACAATATCACAGAAATATTCGTGGAATATTCGAAAGGTTGAAATTCAAAGATAAAAAATTGATCCTTATTGCAAGTTTCCACTCGAGAATTAAATTTTTGAAGACAAAACGAACAAATTATGTTCTTTCGAAACAATGAAATTTTTTCTTGGACGAACAGAATTTTACTTTTGAAAAAACTATACAATAGAAGGATCATCAAGTTAAAAAAAGCAACATTTTAATGGTTATAAGAAATATTGTATCAATGATTTTGCAGTAATCTATATCAATATTATACCATATACATGCTATACTAAATTTTTTGTTCGTGACAATAATAAAGAAAAAGTTTTAAAATGGAAGTGAGAATAATCAATGAATAGTGCAGTACATCAATATTCAGTGGTATAAGTAACTCAGTCGTCAGACGAATTTACATAATTTGGCTAATTGCCTGAAATATAATATAAATAATGTAAACAATTATGTACCATTAATATTACTAATTATCGCAGTAATAAAGTTATCAATTATTATTCTTTTTCCATATTCGTCATCTATCTACATATACCCCTTAAATTGATACGATGCCAACTTCGATATTAAAATATTAAAATTATTTATGGATATTATATTATTACATAAAATTATGGACGGATATTAAAATGTCCTGTCTAAGTTTCTCAGAGTGAAATTTCACTCTACAAAGAGTGACATTTGATGGGGCGTAAATTCGTCGACTCACTCTAATATAGGAGTGAAATTTCGCTGCATGAAATTTAAAGAGACCATCTTAGTATAATCTCCTACTCTCTACATTCCTAGGAGTGAATTTTCAAGAGTGACGTTTCACACTCTCTAGAGTGAAATTTCACTCTATATTTCGAAGTAAATAAGTAGGTCAATTTACCATCTAGAAAAATTGAAAACATCACTCATAAAGAGTAACATTTTACTCTTTTAAAAGAGCGGATTAATATTCACTCTTTTCTAGAGTGAAAATTCATTCCAAGAAATTTCCAGAGTACACGGTTACCCATAATAAAAAGCTCATCTGTAAAAAGCTCATTTTACCCACTAAATTTCTTGGAATTCAAATTATGTTTATTTTTTTTTTTTATTAAAGGAATATTTTGCTATTACTACAGTATGATTTTCACTCATTTCACAGTAAAATTTTACTCTTTCTACATAGTAAGTCGGAGAATGAAAGTTTCATTTTTTTTGAAAAAGTGGACTGAAATTTCATCCGGAGAAATACGGAGACTTTATTTTATTCGACAAAATTATAGACACGGACTCTCCTCAAATTGCAATATAAAAGCAAAAGACAAAATTGTAATAACCAAATGCGCCGACGTCTATATACGAGACCCTTTATCCGGGAACCGAAATTACGAAAACGGGTACGGTTAATTTATTATAGGTTAACAAAATGCCCGGCAAACTTTTCCCTTCATTCACTTCCTATATAGCTTTTTGCCAGATTCCCTACGAGTATTAACGCTGACGTTCTTCGTCGTAAAAAATTTATAATTAAGTGGAATGAATATGTGCTTTTTAAATAGATTTTTAAATTTAGCATTAACAAAAGAAAAAAAAAAGAAGAGAAAAGTATTTTACTACACTATATACGGGGAATGAAAAATTATTCCGTTAAACTTTATATCAAAAATTCTACGGAAAGGTTCTATTATATTAACTTCGTCGAGGATAATAGATGTAATTACTTTGCAGTGTGGAATTACAGTAAGTAATGTAGATATTCATACATATATATATATATATATATATATATGTGTGTGTGTGTGTATGTATAAATTTCAGCATTCTACTAAAGAAATTTTGAAAATCACTTCATTATATACGTAAATTGAAATACGATATAGTCGCTTGTTATAAGTTTAAAAAGAGCATTACAATTACGAATGTTGAAAATATACCTAATCGATATACATATATATATAGCAGACTTCATTTTCATTCTTTCTCATATACTACAGATGAAGAAAAATTATATATATAAAAACTGCACCATTTTGTTTCAGTCAAAAGTTGAAAGTCTCACATATGCATGCACACGCACACACACACACACACATATATATATATATATTTTTTATTGTTGTTATTATTATTATACATATTTTATAATATATATTTATATATAGACTTTCAACAACTTTTGACTAAAATAAAATGGTGCAGTTTTTATATATAATTTTTTTCTTCATCTATATAGTATGTGAAAGAATGAAAATAAAGTATGCTATTCACTTTTGAAAATTTGTTATTTAATAAGCAATGATAGAAATCCAATTTCGAAGAAACGAGTTTTATTGAAACTTTTCAAAATTACTTAAAAAAAAAATATATATATATATATATATATATATAATATAAATACAATATAATATATCATTTAAATGTATACACTGAGAGAAAAATTCAGTAAATTCAAATAAATATTTAGTTATGTTGTAATAACTACAATTTAGTTGATTATACTAAATATGTCGTTGATTTAAACGATTTGGCATTTGGATACGAGTAACCTAATATTTAGTTGAATTTACTGAATTTTTCGCTTAGTGTATAATTACATATAAAAAATGTGAGCAGATTGATTATACAATCGTTGGGTTGCAAATGACATTTTCAAAACTTTTATACTTTTATATAAAAACTTTTCCCGCAGAAGCTCACTCTATGTTGTTCAACGTCATTTTTTACTTTTATTATTATCGGAAAAAAATGATTTTTTATGTTTTTCTTATTTATCGCAAACGTCGATATTCAATATTTTTCTGTTATTTACGCAGTACTATGATAGTAGAATAAAAAAAATATCCATGTCAACATTGAATATATAAAAAAAGTAAATAAAAAAGAATAATTGATATCATCGCTACTGTGAAAGTAAAATTGACTTCAATCGAAATATTTACCATTACAACATAAATGTTTTATTACATAAAATACTTTATGGTACAGATGTGAAACGATCATCACAAAATTTAAAAATAATTCTTCCAATGATATATGATGTATATATACATATATATACATATATATACATAATACATGTTTGTACATATTATACTTATTATATATAATATAATATAAATATATACTATAGTAAACAATAAAAGTAAATGTACCAATTAGTGTTCATGTCTCTAATAGTATTGACTTGTCATCTCTGATTATGCGAAAGAAATAAAACGCAGAAACAGCAAAGGATATACGGTCATTAACCTTATTTCACTCATGTACCTTGTATACAGTATAGAAAAGCAGGATATTGTATCAACAAAGAGAAACAATTAAAAAAAGACCAAAATTCAACTTTTCGATTATTAAAATTATATATGCATGCGTATATAAAAATGAAATCTCAAGTCGGGCCATTTTTTAGAACAACTTTTCACTGGCGGCCGTTAAATAACAAGGCGTGCCTAGAACTGAAACCAATTTCAATTAATATTCATTGTAGTGAAAGTTATCTTCTTTTGCACGTTTGTTTGCATTTCGCCGATGCGAGTTTGCCGCGAGCATAAGCGCCCGACGATGAAATAGCAGATCGATTGTATATACCTTTTTGCCGCCCGGTCCCTCTGATAATAACGGCTGCTTAAACGCGATAATCCACAAACCATTACAATACTTTTATCATAAATGAAACAGGCCTTTGTATATTGAATGGCATTTTGTCTCTTGTACGATCGACAGGTGAAAAATCGCGCGACACATATGACTGTCCATATTTTTCCATTCCCAAATCTGTGAAATCTCTCGACCAATGAAACATTCGTTACATCCCCGATTACAATTCGCGCATGCGCTCACTACTATATTTTGAGTCGCTCTTCACGTCCGCCAATCACAATTCAACCTCGGCGACGTAAGGGGATTGTGGTGGGGAGAGGCACGAACTACCCTAACAAACTACCATAACGGCAAATGTTCATTAATGAATATTAATTGAAATTGGTTATTAATAGAAACGGGTAGGGGGTCAGGGTGGTAATATAGAATAGAACAGGGATGCTCTCTCGTTTGACCGGAAGATTATAGAATTGGACAAGGAGAGTACCAAACGACGACTTTTATAAAATCTCCATTAAAATCGTGCAATCTTTTTAGTAATGAGCGAAGCAAGACCAAGAACTGAAACTATAATTTATCAAGACTTAATTGGTCTTGGTCTCGCGTCCACAGACGCCATCTTCGCAAGACCGAGACTAAAACACTGGAGGCCAAAAAATGATTTGCGCGAATGAAATTTCACGGATTTCACGTAAGCTGGCACACTATATGCGATAAAATGCAAATGTTACTACCGGAAATAGCGGAAGCGACGTTTGACATTGCATAAAAAAAAAAAAAAAATCGCGCAAAAATGAAAAAAACAAAAATCAGTTTTCCGCCCTTATCTTTACGTTTATGCGCGTTTCAAACGAGGAATTGAGACCGGACCGTGCTGCTGTTCCCAGCAGCGTGACGGTTCGTTGGGTTAAAGGTATGGGCTGATTAGATTTTGTGGTTATGGAGTGACGGCCACCCCTGGGACACCTCCACCCCCTATACGCCGGGATGAATCGTTTTCATCGTCGTCCGGACCTTTTTGCATGCATCCAAATCGTGAAAATATCGTTCCGATTATAATATCTTATACCCAGAACGTTTCTAAACAAAAAAATACGATTTGCATAATTTTCTTCGATACGTATACACAGTGGGTTCAAAATTGTATCTTATAGTATAAAAAAGGTCTGAAATTAAACGCAATATACAGGGTGTCCCAGTGGGATCAAAATTTCCTAGACTTTTTTTTACTTAAAATTGTGCCAAGTATCAGATCCCTGCATTATATTATCCGCTGCTTTTGGGACACCCGGTATATTACAGGTTTTACGGTTCACATTCGTAATTTTAACATTTTTATAGAGATTTCGCCCAAGATAATTTATGGTCTTCGCTAATAAGACTTATTAATTTTATATATATTAATTTATTAATATAGTAATTATTATTAATTAATTAATTAATTATTTTAGAATTTCAAACGTAAAATCTGTAAAAATAGGACAGCGGTCAAGAGAAACCATCAAAATGTCCACCACGTATATAGACAATTTTTTTTCGTTATAGAAAAAAAATAATGATTTTAATAACTATGTAACAGTTACGTAACAAGTAACATTTATAAAAATTTAATGTATCTACATACTTTAAATGTTTGCAGGGAATGTAATAGAGGACCATAGTCATAAATGAACAATCCAATCCAATTTCCAATCCAATCGAATTAAATTAAATTCAATTACTGTATTTCCAACACTGTTGTACCCCTAAAAACATTGAAGGTGACAGTTACATAACATAATTTTGTCTTGTTTCGTAAATGTTACATATTTGTTAGAGAATTGTTACACAATTGTCACAAGCGTGACCGTACCAAAAACAGCAATATATTTAATAAGAATTTCCCGCATAAGAAAAAATCATTGGATAATCGTGCGGGAAATTGCATTTCCCGCGCTCGTAACGAAATGTACCATTAAAGAATTCAAATGTCGAGAGTATATACTTTTACAGGATTTCGTTCTATAAAATACTCAATGAATTCAATTCCGATTTCTATATAATAAAAGCCGAATTCTCCTGAAGCAGAAAATTCTTCATTTCTACATTTTGGGCTGTGCATAAAACGTTGAAAGAACGAACTGTACGTAGAAAAATATTGTAAAAATATCGAATAACGACGAAATAATTGTGCGAATTTCCCGATATTCGAAAAATATCAACCAAAATCAAAACGTGCTTTTTATTGTTATTTTTATCGGATATTGTATATAGAGTATATAACCCAATAACTATAAAAAAGCATTACATGAACGGCATCGTTTCAGTTTCCCGTTCCCATTTTTCACGTCGAATCTTTCCAAATCAAGCCAATTTATTTTAATGAAATGATGACCGACATAAAGACAAATGCTACACACTCCATCGTTCTGTTGCATTTTATTACTCTATACGGTATAGATATTCTGCATTTTTTATTCGCCTGTATTGTCGAAAAACAATAAAAAGTCCACCGAACGAAAATGAATCGAAGCGAAAGAAAAGTAATTCATTTATTCGGGGCGTTATATCTCGTTTTTTTTTTTGTCGGACCATTAATAGGGAGAGAAACGATTGCTCTTCAATATCAAACGGAATGGAAATAAACCATTTTCGAACTAGTAACAAATCGATAAGGGTATCAAAATTTATTATAATGCTACATCAAAAAAAAAAAAAAAATCGTTACAAGCATAATGTTTTTAGTTTCAATGTAAGAAATTTTCAAAAATTAAAGTATAGCAAAACAGAACATTTAATTATAAGAGCATTAATGGAAATGCGACGAATCCAAGCCATTAATGGGGGCTTGGAAATGCATAAAGGGAATGAATTTGAAAGGGATCGCGTTTCGGGTAAATCCAAATGTAATCAGAAATTCCAGTAAGACGTAATGAACGATCAAAACTTTCCAGACTGATTCCGCGACGATTTCGAACCGTGAGAATATATATATATATACTTGAATTATTGAATTATTTGTCAGCGAAAATTATTATTTGACGCTGATCCAATCTGACGTCTCTTCGATATTTGTCGCGGAAGGCCATAGAAAAAAAAGGAGCAACAGCCAATGACATCGGAAATTGATTGTTTCTAAAAATATCGGAATACGATTGAATGTGTTCCGGAGGATCCTCTATAACCCCCTTTAATGAATCAATTGCATAATTCATTCCGGAAATAAACAATTTCATATTTATTTTTATTAAAAAAAAAAGACAAACAAAATCTTTTTCTTTTTTAGTAGTCGAATTTTCTCTTCGAATCGAAGTGTTTAATTAGCAGTGCTTAATTTGAACAATCACGGCAGCATTGTTTCGGTGACGCCGGACAATCCCTGTATATATACTATAGTGTTGTTGGACACACGCGATAAATCACAAGATAGGAATCTTATTACATCCACTTCGGACAGAGGCGACTTACATCCCCCTTCGAGACGTTTTATTCGCAAAACAGTTATCGTATTTTGATCTTCCACGGTGTTATCTAATCCGAGCCTTCCGCAATCTTAGCAAGAGTGCTCATCAGTTACTTGATATCAGCCTCGTTCTCTTTAGTTTTCCATTGTTTCCCGTTACCTCCCACATAATTACTGATTTATTAGTCAATGTTCTCGAGTGCGCCACCCGGATAAATGACCGTTTCCGCCCACTTTTCCTGTCTTTACCGTCGACTTTGACGGTTATCATTGAAGAAAATGATAACGTATGTATATATATATATATATATCATATTTATATATAATAATATTTATATATAACGTTCTAATGTTTCCTTTTTTTCTTAATAACATTTCTGAAAGGGACCAAAAATGGGGTCGAAACCTAAAAAATAATTTTCACTGTATATGATCCAAAAATACGAAAATTATACCCTGGTAGAAATTCTGTCTAATTAAGATGTAAACTAGATGCTGTCTAAAATTATTGTTTTAAAAGTGTATGCAATAAAAGAGTTCATAAACTGAACAATAAAGACAAAAATAAATACAGACGTTTGTTTATTATAATAAATAACAGAGTATTGTTACGAAACTGTCCAAATATACTGGATATTAAAATTGTATTTAAAGTGGCCACGATTTTGCCTAAATATCTTTCCTAATAACTATTCAGTCAAATTCTTCAAAATTTACATACAATCACCCGAGCAGAAATTAGAGATGGGACCAGATTAGGCCCCGATAGGGCTTCCCAGTAGCCTGAACAGGTCAAAGTTAGGAAATCCGCTCAGGACCTGACCATAAATGTAACGTCCTGAAGTAAGATTGCCTGATCAGGCAATAAACATCAGGCCCTGATAATCAATCCCTGTTTCTACCTGATTTCTTATTATGGGGAACAAATAAGGCATTATATATGATCAGGTATTTCTCAGAGCCTGTTCAGGCAGTTCTTATTTAAATTTCAAATTGAAACTCTATATCGTATCTAATAAATATATGCAGTAAAATTATTCAAAATATGTATATAAAACAAATGGACGAATATTAGATACGTACCCAGACAGCACTGGTAAAAAAGAGGACGCAATGTGGTCATAAAGTGCTCTTTAAGTCCTCTTATGCGCCGATTTCGGAGCTCTTTTTTAAAAGTAGTCTTTAAGAGCTCTTTTTTACCAGTGTTATCTGGGTACTATCCAGTCAAAATATGCTGTTATTTGTTTACATGCCATCTTAAAATCTTTTCCTTATTTGTTTTTGCTACAATAGTTATGCAAAACTTAGTTGGACAATTACAAAACTTAATAGGACAATTTTACCTATTTTCTTTTATAATTTAATAAACATATATAATAAAACACCGAGAGATGTAAAGTGCCATAAAAATCGGCTGCTATTGATTTACTCGGACGTAAATAATGGAGAAGATGAGGTTGAGGTCAGCAATCCTATCACATATGAGGAAGAAGATGTCGAGCAATATCCATGCTGATAAAAATTTGCGAAAGGTATAATGACAATAACAATGCAGATAGTAATGATCGAGCAAAGAATACGATGAAACTTATGAACAAAGTGTTGGTAAATGTATTTGAAGATCATTATGCCCACGGTATACACATAACCATTTTCATAATAAATGTTTATAAAAATAATATTACAATAATATTGGGCAGAATGTAGGCAGAAATAATTGGATGGAAAATGCTTAGGTAAGTCGTCCCAGATGTGCCTAAAAATGTTGGATAGAAACTGGGTGCAAATTTTGACAAATTTATCTAAAAAACCATCTATAATTATAAGATCAAGGAAAATGTAACATTTATATATATATATTGAAATTAAATACAATCCTTATTTTACTAAATAAATAAATAAATTGACATTTCGGTCCTATTGTATTCAGAAATAAACAATAAAATAAAAATGTTGAATTTCCAATAGGAAGCTGGGCAGTTATATTATCTACAAACTATAGACAGTAAATAAGTAAATTAGCCAAAAACTTCGCATTGAAATGGTATTTCAAAGCCATTATTTAAAATCAATGGATAGAGGACATTCTGATTAACCAAAAATTTAATTGTTATTTATTTTTAGATTTTAATTATAATTTTTTGGATATTTATTTTAGGTTTTATAACAAGGAATTCGAGTGCCGTTAATATATTATATTGAATAAAACTCGACATTTTCAATTAAGCATTTTAATTAATTTTAATATAATGGATTATTACTCGCCATTCTGAAAGAATTTTTATTTCATAAATTATGGTCTGCTGTAAAACAAAATATATCGAATAATATACAAAGATGTATGAAAATAAATCCACGTTTGACACGTTTCAAACTTTAAATCGCGTTTGAAAATACCAGCAGTTTGATATTTCGGTTAAAATGTTATATATCGGGAGGACACGGCGACAAGCAAAAATAGTTTCCGTCAAGCAATCTACCGTTTTCGCATTGTTATACGCGCTGTTACCTTTTTTACGTTCATTTTACGTGCAACATTGTTAAACTTATATATATAAATACTTTTATTTTTGTATTACATTCATGATTTTCGCTAATGCTTTTTTTTTAGCCTATAGTGGCAAAATATTTCATTATATATACCTTTTAGATTTGATCTCGTATCAAATTATCGTATACGGTTAAAAAAAAAATTAATGATGATAAAAATCCTTTGTTTGACAAATTTTGCTTACGATTACGATTTTTTTTTATTATTATTATTATTATTATTCACAATTCTTATTTTTTAATTATTTAATTATTTTTAAGATTTCCAATTTTATATTATTGTTGATTTATAAATTAAATTTTCTCGTTTTTTTTTCTTTTGTAATTTAAAAAAATGAAATCTAAAATAAAATTTTACAATTATTCTGAGGATTTTTTTTGTTTTAATTTTAAACAATATATATTTAAACATATATCATGTTTTTATTAATTAATATTTTTTTACTTTAATCAAGGAATTCATTCAATTCCTATTAAATTTATGAAATTATACTTGATAAAAGTAAAAAAATCCAAAAATATGAAAAAATGTATTATAAAAAAAGTATTACTATAAGAAATATCGAAAACATTCATAAAAATAACAAAATTATGAAAACTTTTTGGACCGATGGTTAAAAATATTTGAAAAAAACAATAGTATTATGCCTAAAAATGAATTTTCAATAAAAATGAAAAATGTGTCTTCGTCATTTCTTCATCATCATCATCGTCATACAAACAATTTAAACAACATCTCATTTCATCAACAAGCATTAAATGTGGTTTACAAGTAAACAATCAAGAATCGACCGAATCGATACAATGAGTCGAAATAATCGAGTGATTCGTGAGCCTACAGTCCAGGAAGCATAGGCCATCAGAGAGTCGTGGGAAGAATAGACCAAATTGAGGGAACATCGAATGTCTACAGTGTGCATTTCAATTAGTGACCCCTTTCAAAACCAATTCAAACGTATAAAACGGCATTGAATGACTATCGTCTGTTTTGCCCACGAAAATATTTTCGAATATGATTAAATCCTTATATATTCGTCATTTATATATTTTTGAAAGGTTCATTCCAACAGAATTTTTTCTTTTTTTTTGCAACATTTTTCCCTGCAGACTATATATTTCTCCTAGAACAATAGTGATTTATCCTAATTAGTTGCGAGTATCAGTCCTTTAGCCTTTGAAAATCAGATCAGCATGCTTCGAATAATGGCGATGCGTAAAAGGTCTCCAGCGCGCGCATTTGCATCGAAATTAGTTATGCCCGATAATGTACGACGTTGTTAATTATACTAATTGCACACTATGCAGAGACGCACTATCGCAGTAGATTTAAGTTCACTTTGGTAAGTATATGTAAAGCATTTAATCACGTAGTGCATGCGATGCACTGCGTATATATATATATATATATATATATACGCGGCGTTGGTCCCGCATTATGCGTAAGACACGGAAGCCCCACGTCTCTTTAACGAAAAGCTTTTACACAATTTCCACTAGAAATTGAAATCTCAAGGAGCCCGCATATATATACGAAACGTTTTGATGTAACAAGTTTGAACAGACCGCTCAAATTTCCCCCAAAAACACGTGTATTCCGGGACGGGATATAACCATTTATTCCCGCACTCAAATCTAATAATTGTTACCGACAAATGCATTTTTGCAACGCTGGTAATCGTATTTGCTAATTAAAAGCTCGCATATGAATAAATTTCCTTACGTTTGTTTTTCCAGATTGAATCCAAATTTCAAATTGAATAAAAAATAAAATGTTTTATTATTTTATATGCAGTTCCCTTTTAGATGCATCTAGAAAAAAACATGAAATAAAGGTAACAATAACGCTAAGAAATTAAAAGCTAAATTTCAAACAAAAAATGTCGAAAAGAATATTTTTCAAACTTTTTTATAAAATGAATGCACTGAAACGTAAATAAAACCCATAAAAAACATACGTGATTTTATAAAATGTAGAAAAACGTGAAGAAAAATGGAAAACCTAATAAAAACACCTAAAACATAAAAAAAAAACCTAAAAACGTTGAAAACCTTTAAAGAGACGTACAAAACCCTGTAAAACATAGAAAAACTTTTAAAAATGTAAGAAACATTAATAAACTAAAACACAAAAAAAACAAATAAAAAATGTGAAAAATCAACAAAACCTTAAAAAAGTAGAAAACATACGTAATTTCATAAAACGTTAAAAAAAAACCTTCAAAACGCATAAAAACGCAAAAAAATACAAAACGTAAAAACTTAATGCGCACTAAACAGTAAAAACACATACATAATTTCATAGAAGATAGAAAACCTTTTAAAACGTAGAAAACATTCAAAAACGTAAAAAACATAAACAACGTAATAAACGTAAGAAATCGCAATAACAAAAAAAAAAAAACAACAAAACCTAAAAAACGTAAACAAAAACTTTGAAATCATTTTTTATAAAATGATTGCACTAAATATTAAAAAACATAAGTCATTTGATAACATGTGGAAAACCGTTAATGGCGTAGAAAACCTAAAAAAAAAAACACGAAAAACGTAAAAAAAAAAGTAAAAAACGTACAGGAAACCCTTAAAAACGAAAAAAAGCAACAAAAAAAAAACGTAAAAAACGTTCAAATTTTCATTTATGAAATGAATGCACACTAAACAGTAAAAAAAACATACGTACTTTCATAAAACATAGAGAACCTTACTTAGAACAGTGAAAACCTTTAAAAACGTAAAAAACTGAAAGAAATGTACGAAACGTAACAAACCCAAAAGCTAAAAAAACACGTGGAAAACCTGAAAAGGGTACAAAACATACGTAATTTCATAAAATGTATAGAAAACCTTAAAAAATGTGAAAAACGCAAAAACACAAGAAACCTCAAAAAACGTACAAAACGTGAAAATGTATGAAATGTAAAAATTCTCTAAAGACAAAAAATTTAGAAAATCTTCAAAAATGTAAAAAAAGAAACTTAAGAACGTTAAAAAAAAGTGAAAATAACAAAAAGTAAAATAAACATAAAAACTTCATGTAACTAAAAAACAAAGTTGAAACAAAATCAGTTGAAAAAAAAAACATAATAAAAACATTTTTAAATAACTTTAAAAATTAAGACTGTTAATTATATTTTCCAATTAAAAAACCCGCATGCTTATATCCTTGCGTTTGTTTTTCGAAATTCAATAGATTATGAAGCACTGACTGTGACTGAATAAAAAGCTGAGGTAATTATTGAACATTATCAGATTAATTTTTTTTATTGAAAGAAAGATTATTGAAAGCATTGAAAGAAAAGTGTAAAGTGGAATTTTCATGCAAAAGAATATTTTATTTTTATATAATTTTTAAATTAATGTTCTATTATTCTCTTTTTTACAGGTCCCCTTTATATCTATCTTTCCTCAATTTTAAAATAATTATAATTATTCTCATTAAAGTTGCGTACTGGCGAAATATGGGAAACTCGAAATTTAGGTCGTATATATAATTTCGACATATGCTAACCTATGAATGAACAAAATCCTTGGTCTGAATTATTTCTGGTTAGACATAAAGCACTCAAACTTTATTGACATCGCCAGTTTTACGGTCTTTTTAATCCGAGTTTTGAACTTTCAATCTTTTATTTTTTACTGATTACTCTTCGCATAAGATTGGAATGATTGACCTTTCTCTCTGACATTATTTGTTGTCTAAAACATTTTTTAGTATTTCTAGTATTTAGAATTTTAGAAAATATACAATTAAAATAAAAACTTAAGATCACGTCATTAAATACGTATACAAATTACTCTACAAAATAGAAAATGACTTTATCGACGAGAACGTTTACGAGTCTTTCCTTTAATCGAAAAACACATTATCTTCACAACTTTTTAACGTAATTATGAAAAGTAACTTCTTTGCATATGAGCTTAAAAGCTTAGTTTGACAAAGTAAATGTAAAGTTAAGTAAAATACTATTTTTTCTACACGAACTCTGCGACAAAATTAAAAAATAAAATCACTGTTAAACATTTCACGACGTGTTTTTCCGACAAACTGTCGAGTATAGAAAAGTCACGTTCCAGAATTTGGAGATTATACCCCATCAAGAGTTTAAATCCTACAAACTGCTGAAGATGTGAAATTCACATTCTGATTTTTGTAAATCATTCATGACAACATGCCTATATGCTGTTATTTTCCCATGCCAGATTTATAATACATAAATATTATATTTACTTCGTATATAAACTATCGATCGATAATGCAATTGATGGAGATTGAATACGCGGGAGCACGCGCCTGAGTCCGACACTCAACAGATTGCGAAATACGCAATTTTTTTTTTCAGTGTACATTGATTCTATATTCCACGGATTTATTCTGTAATGCGTTCTATTGTTAAATGCGTAATATTTTCTTTATTCAGAATAACGTGTTTTGCTGCATATTAATCAAGGCAAAACAAAATAATCATATATGAACAATCGAAAGTGCGTTCATGTGTACATATACATAAAGGTTATGGTATACAAGTCACGAATGCTCAGATTGTACTCTATACTCACTTAATATTGGCAATTAACCATCATGTCACATTCCATATTCCGTAAATCTGAAACTAATGTGTATACGAAACACATATATACGAAGATTTATGGACTTTTTTGAAAATATTTGCAAAACTATAGCCAAAACGGCACTTAGCTATAGGAAAACCAAGCTATATAGAGATAAGCGCCATCAGACCGTGATAAACGATCTTGCATCTAAATGAATAATCATCGCGCATTACGCGTAACGAGTGCATCGGAGTACATTGTTAAAACCGCCGATTATCCCCAGATATAGTCCGGTTCGCTCTTTCGTAACAATTAATCGGTCGCACTTTCAAAACGCGATGCGCATTATCGAAGCACTCTTATTATCCGGCGTCATCGCCGGAACCGCGCATTGCGCAAGGGATTGTGCTGTCTTAATTAATTCCGGCCGTAACAATAACGCCAGCTTTGTTGTTCACTGGGACGAAAGTCACTTTCTTGAAGAATCGTGCGCGAATTATACAGCGTAATCGTCGCAGTGAAATTCAGACTTGGCTGGGTTACTCGGATGTCTCGTATGAGATATTCATCTCGCTGTGTGTACTTTGCGCACCGTTTGCCCCTAATGTCACGCTGTTACACATTCCGGGGGCTTTTACAGTCATTGCACGTCTTCTGTTTGAAGTTTCCGGCACCGAATGTGATTCAATGCTCCGTGAATCCCGAAAATCCGACGCTATATGAGCCCAAGATCCCTATATACATATAAACCCTGGTCTTGTGTGTCGTCTTGGAATTTGGCGTTTTAGACAACAGCCATTGATGACAATTCAGTCGAATTATCATCGCAATTTCACTGCCGATTTCCCGCACGCCAAGGAAACAAAAGGCCTCCAGTGGAGCTGGAATATCAAAGATTTTCATCCGCTTCATACCATGAACCTTTTTGGCCCCCCCGAGTCGTGCCTGTAAAAATCCTTTAGCTGACACCTTTGATGATGACATTTCAAACTATTGGGTATGTGGAAAGTCATTCCAGTTAGCCACCAGCAGCAAAAGAGATTGTTCATCTTGATCAGGGTATAGAGGACTTTGTCACTCAAGGTAATTAATGAAAGGTCCAGACATTTAGACTTGTCTCGGTCAAGTTATTAGCAAAGATTTATACACTTCACGAGGATTGCTCGGAACTTTCTTCCATTTTTTACACCTAAAACATACGATCGCGAATATAACAAAGTTGGACGTTTTACGAGGGGCCTCGGAGATAAATTTACGAAAAACTTGGAGAGTAGTCAGGAACATTCGGTTGATTTAATATTCCGTGCGTCCTCTGTGTCTTTGAACTGTGTCGATAAGATTCACTATATATAGACACGAAAAAGGGATGTGATGTAGGCAATAACATTTTTCCAAGTAATAAAGGATTTGGAAACCAATCGAAGGCGCGATTAAAAACATCAAGTTACGTTTTCATTCCACAACAAAAGTATTACAAGGATTAATGCTTCTCTTCGGCAGCAAACTCAACACTGGAAATAATCCCAATGGTTTCATCAACCGAGAAATATGTTAAAACTTTTTAATTGCCTTCTTACTTCTTTGAAGGAAAATTTACTTAGGAGTGATTTCATCGAATGAAAGTTTTGAAGCGTTTGTTTCCTTCATCCGCTTTATTCCTGTAGGATTCATTTTTTTGCGACCTTCGTAGTAGCATTCGAAATTATCGTGTAACTTCAGGATACATTGACAAGTGCTACCAAATCGATATAATTTTGTTAAAAAATTATACTTTAGACAATGTCGAAGCTTTCTATAATCATTGTTTTAAATATAAATTGTTTTTATGCGATTTATGCTTGATTTGTGTGCTTGAATGTAGAACCCCGGCGTGGTGTATAAAATAACGTTCACGCTCTTCAAATATAATCCTAATTAAATGCACTTTTGTTGAATTAAATGCTCTTTAAAAAAAAAAATAATAAAAAACGTGCGGTGGTTTCGGCTTAGTATCAACCCGATGGAAATACCGCACGCCATAACTCTAGTAATGAATGAAAATAATTAGTTTGTCGTATGGATGGTAATTAACTGCTTCTAATAATCTTTGTGTCTGATGTATTTACAATTAATTTCTGTACTTTTACCGTATGGTTATACGTGTTGAGTTAAAACTCAATTACATAATTTGTTAAACAATAATATCTTAAAAAGTAATAATATGACAATGGATAACGCTAAAGGAAACGACACTCCATTAAATACCGAGTAAAAAAGTCCTTTACGAAATTTTAATCCGAAGCATAGAATTCGAACGGTGATCGAACGAAATTTGGACGAATCGAAACTCTCCAAGTCGCGCTGCCAAACATGACGTAATTCGACACCGTGACGCCATAGACTATTCGTGCTTTGATTGGACCAACTTCAATCGCTCGCCGTTTGACTTCTACACGTCGGATCAAATTTTCGTAAAAGACTTTTTTGTTTAAAATTTTGCGGAGAAACACTTTCCGTAATAATAACCATTACATTTTCTGTAATAGTAACTTGTCTTTTTTATTCATGTAGAAATGTGTGTAACTCGACATCTAACACGATAACATAAGATAAAACATATCTTTCGAATATCAATCTTGATCAACGAGACGATAGCGATGCTTTTTCGTCGGTGGATTAATTGACTGTTTACGGGGGAATCAAAGGATCCTCCCTCTACATAAGCGCATAATTCGCATAAGTGCATTACTGTCGCGGGGAGTTACGTACACAACCGCGATATATGCACAGTACCTACAATATTCGATACTTGAGGTTATGCGCAATGCACATTGTGTATATTCCGTATAGTGAGGGATTTATGTCAAAATCAACACGAGCCCGCCGACATGTCAGGAATGCTTGTGATCTATCGCGCCACTATTTTCCAGCTAATTGTAATACGTAATTTGGATTTATCGACGTCGTTTTGTATGCGAAAGTCAACCGGCCGATGTTTATATGCCATTCGACCGTGTCACCTAATATTGGTGGATCTTGTTCCAGCGGTCGATTGCGAGCGCATATTAACTGCGTTCCATATATATGTAGTGTCAGATTTGTTTTATGTTTTTATTTTCACGGTGAAAAGTTTTGAGTCTCATTCTATTAAAGTTTCACTTATGTATAAACAAAAACATGTACAAGTTATTATTCTGACCTGGAAAATGGTATCAACATGATATCAACATTACTGATAATGGTCGACAATTTTAAACATGTTTGTTTTTTATAAAAAAAAAAGTCCGTTATTTTTAAAGTTTAAAATCATGACGTCTAATATTTTTAAGCATTAAAATTATCATCAACACTGTCGTCAGTGACGTTACCATTACTGCCAATATCGCAATATCTCCAGCAATTGTTCAGAGCCATTATCAAACCCTCCATCATTAAAATGTTGCATCATATACGAGATTCTCGAGATACTTCAAAACTTTTGAAAACTATCATTTATTCACCGCCATTGTTCCAAGGTTACGGAAGGTTAAAAATAACAGTTTTGTAAATCGTTTTGACCTTCAAACGAATTCCTGTCGTGTAGTTTCTTGCATTTTTCTATTCCACCATATTGGATCCGCCATTTTGAAATGTGAAATCAGACGTCTACAATTAATAAATTGATGTAAATTTATTGCTTAATTTATATAAATTAATGAATCGGCGACTTCAAAAATCATCGAGTAACGAGTTTCGGGAGATTCTTAAGAATTCTTACGCCATATTTGATCCGCCATTTTGAATTCTGTATATATATACAATCAATTGGATCAAAACACGAGCAATGTCGTTAAAACGGAATGAAATAACGCTCGTCGCAACATTTAAGAATTTAAAGCCGAAACCTTTGTTTAAACAAACCTACCAACGTTTTACCCGAATTTCAATCGTAACTTTTAAATTTGTTATCTTTTTGGCGATAATTAATTTCCGCCGAACGTCCAGTGCCCGTCAACGAATTTGTATGCAAAGTTCAATTGATTAATCTGCATTGTTAATATTTAGTCAAAAGTTACGGCGGAAATGCTTTTAAGGTACCTTAATGGGAGAACGTATATGAATATTTTAGCGAATAACGGCTCAGTCGCTATCGATTAACGGTTTACATTGTTTCGAACGCGAGTTCCGTTCTAGCGTAGTGAACCGGAAGATCGTTCTATCTTTATTTACTTTTATTTACTTTTATCTACGAGCATTTCTGATCCCGCGGCTCGTTACCGTTCAACGTTTTGTTTCTCCCGGTTTTTCGTATAATATATATTTATTTATTTGTTTATTTGTTTATGGAAAATATTTTACATCCATTAGAGGAATATAGATTCAATCGATACTAAAAATGCAATATTCGCTCACCGCAATGTTTTTCTTTAATTACCGACATCCTATTGGCGCGATGGATTATAAAATAATTTATTGACTACATGAAATACTAACGATACTTCGCTCGATGAAACGGTATTGACTCGATGAAAAGAATATTTAATGTTATCGCGATAAAAGTGATCTCGTCAAATTTCGTTATGAATACGGTGCGAGCCAGTCAGCTAATAGAATTTCGTTCACATCGTGACTTCCTGTATTAATTTTCAACCAATTATGACGATATATATGGAAGATTAAAGAAGCTCGGACGGCTTTCGACGAGTAAATGAACGCATAAATGTGTTATAATAAATTCATTAACGCGATAATTAACAGGTTTTGTCGCGAATAATATAAAATGGGAATCGATTAATTGTTCCTTTACTGGCGTTTTACGTTATACCTTTGGCAGACATTTTTTCTGCTCGTGAATGTCCGATCGAGACTGGTCGAGTTCAGTTAAAGCAATTAATAATTGATGGCCCTTCTTTCGCTGCTCGTAATGAAAATGTAATTGATTTTATCTTTGCTTACATGTGCAAATGAAGTAAACAATGGTTTATTCAGAACTTGCCTCCATTGTTCCTTCATTGGCCACTGCATAAACATTTATGCAAAAATAAGAAATTTTTGCACTTTCCAAGACATTTCCACTATCCACATTGACTGTCGTTTATATTACGTGTCTTTTGTCTTCTTACTATATTCAGTTGTTTTAAATCCTCCTTTCCTACATTTTCTATCATTTTTTTCAATATTCATATGCTTTCACCTCATTTAACACCTCGGATGATGGATTTTCTATTCTTCACTCTAACAACCTCTGTAACCTTCATCCCTTAATAACTACTGGTTTTCCCTCCCCTCGTTTCCATATCTCCATCTAGCTATCATCCGTGATGTATGAACACTTCATTGTTTCCCATTTCATCATCTCCCATTTCATTATTTTGGACATTCTATCTTCTGGACACTTCTTCGTCACGCCTCTATAATTTCCAGATATTTCCCTACATGTCCTTTTCCATGTTGCAACCACAACTTCTAATCTCACCTAGACCTGACACCTTTATATTCTTAATCATTTAATTTCCTAAAAATCATCATCTTGTCTTATTCTCCTCACCTGACCTATTCGCCTTTTATTTTTTCTTCATCATTTCTTCCTTGATTTCCACTCCCATGGGTATCTCCGCGAAATACTTTATCCAATCTTCCGTTTTAATGACTGTCATCTTTCTTCATTAATAAAGTTTCATGTCTGTTTTCTTTTAATTATCTTCCGATTTTTCTTTCCTCTTGTTTTCTGCAATTTTATTCCTTCTCTCCGCACGGCTCTCTGCTATTTTTCCTGCTACGTAGTGAATTCTCATCCCACCTCGTCTACTTCCGATCTCTTCTACATTTTCTCCAGACTTTATGTACTGCATTCTTCCCTCACTGCATTCCCCGTCCAACCACGAATTCCGTTCTAAACATTTCTTTTTCTCTCGTTTAAGCGAACTTCTTTTTTCATCTGTGCCTCTAATTAATTCCACCTCCTTTCTACTTCTTCACCTTTTTACTGTACCTCCTCTATCTTTTTACAAAAACACGTGTTCCTATCTTCCGCCTTTCTTTCAAACTCCTTCCCCAATGGAAATTTTAATTTGCTCGAAGTCAGTTTCTACGCTTCATCCCACTTCAAACTTTTCCAACATCTCCCAAATCTCCCAGTTCGCAATCCCATAATACCATCATCTTTTCTCAATAAGACTTATTCTTATCCCTACAGTGGTACCCCCTTTTTCTCCTCTGAGCCTTTAAAATCCACAAGTACATTATGCAATAATCGAAACGTAATATTCCAAATATGCAAAACATTTCGTCTTATCTCCAATTGTATTATCAGTTTCCAGCACACTGTTACACTAAAGTATTCGGGATTCAGCCCAAGTATTCTTGAAATGCGCAAGGACGAGATGAACTACTTAACCGCATTCAAAGTGCGCAGAGCGTGCACGCCCATGGTTTAAGGACACCGAACATGTGCGCAAGTTTCGGAAACTTCTGGCCAAAACGGTCTTCCTCGCTTTGACCAACGCTGTCAAAAACTTAAGTAGCATCAAACTCTCCTTAGCGGTTACATCAGCCGTATCCGATGGTCCGTCCAACTTTCGAGAGATTATTCGCCAAGTGGGATCTCCTTGTTTCGACCAGCGAAGGGGTCAACCAGAGAATATTGCTTCAGACCCTCCAATAAGCTCGGCGAGACCACTAAGTTAAGCACTAATGCTAACCGATTAAAAATACCTAACCCTAATCTTTATAGGAACTTGGTAAATCATTTAGTGAACTATGTCCGAGTATAGTTTCATTTTTCTTCCTCGATAGCATTATTAACAATGTGTCGCCATCCTTTATTGGACTCATCCTTCGCCTGGCGAGTAACATTTATCCGATAAATTCCAGCTCATCTTTGATCATTGATTACCCTGAAGGTAAGTTTATAACAAATTATTAAGTTTGAAAACCAATAGCAGTTCCGCTTCGCTGACAGCGACTGACAATAATCCAATTGTCAAAGCAATTAGTTATCGACTTTGACTACTGCTGCTTAATTATTGTACCGTTTTTACTTTTCTTTTTTTGAAGAACCAATTATACACCTTTGAATATATTCAATGTTCCTTCTGTAATTTGAACTCATTTTCATACGACTCCTTAACTCGCCGATACTAATTTAGGTGCAACTTGGAAGTGCGAATGTTATTAAGAGTGACACTTTGGGCTTAGGGCTTACCGGCTTGAATACGCTAACGAGTACCTTCAAAGCTCCTAATTACAAACTAATTATCGCGCGTTGTTAACTTTTACTTTTCAATTACGTTAGCTGGTTCTTAAAGTTGGAACAAAAAATGCCGTTCATTTGCCATTTTGAAACACAAGGAAATCCTTGCTTTTAATTCGTCGTATTTCTTTATAATTCTTCATAACTCTCTTATTGTATTAATCAATTGTTAGCGCATGTACACTGGATGAGGATTCATTCGAATACAATTGTGAGATAATTTCTTAAGTCGAGCAAACTTAAAATACGATTATCAATTTCGACTCCATGGCTTTTAAAATTGAAAAGAATAAAGTGACAATTTTAGAGATTACAAAATCAATCCTGCAAGTGAGATTTTGATTGCCATCTTGTGATAATTAAATTGGTAACCAGAGTTTTGCAAAAAAAAAATCGATACACCGATATATATATATATATATATATTGCAAATATGCAATAATTAAGTCCGATTTTATTCATATTTATTATCGGTATATACAGATTTGGAAACACCGATATGACAGAATAAATATACCCTATAATTTGATATATCGATATGTCGATTTGCGATAAATCGTCACAATATCAATGTCAAATTAACGTCATTTATATATTGGATTACAATGTCCATTTCGCCTGACGTGTTGTCGCTTACAACCATGCTGTTTTCTTTCTACGGTCGATATATAAAATGTTTTCTGCTATATATTACAACTTTTGATACATAGACATTTTTGTAACCGTTAATACGATATTAACACATACCGGCATATAAAAATATCGATAAATATTTACAATAATGAAGTCCGATAGATATATATATCGCGATTTAAATGTATATAAATTCAGTATTTAAATGTACCATTGTGCGAGTATTTAAAAGTGTCGATATTTTAGTACTCAGGTGTATCACAATATCGATATTTAGATATAGCGGTGTATATTCATATTGGCAATTACAGAGACTTTTATTTTAGCATGTGAATTTTCCGGAGACTTTTGGATTTTTTTATGAATACAGTCGTCGTAAATTTATCGTGGGAAATGATAGGGAAAAATAAATAATATGTACCGATAAATGTACCAATATAGTGATATTTATGTATACCGATATACTAATATTTTGTTACACCGATATTCCAGTAATTAGATATACCGATATTATGTTACACTCGATATCTCAGTATTTACATGTACCGATATACATCGATATGTAAAAATAACGATACCTTCATATTTACGGGTACCGATATATCGATATACAGTACTTAGTATTTTAATGTAGCGATACCGATTACACCAGATGGCATTTTTACCATACTCATAGTAAAAATTCAAAAAAATGTAACTTTTACGATAAATAATGGTAATTTTTCACATGACGAAAGTCTGTCCTCAAAATGTCTAAAATGTACGAGAAAAATGTTATCTGTGTATAGGTAAACCGATATACCCATTATTTTGATATACCGAATTCTCAGTATTCAAATATATCGATATATCGGCATTTAGAGAAATCGATATCTTAGTACTTAAAAGTACCGATATACCGATATTTACAAACATCGATTTGTCGGATTCTGACCGATATACCGATATCTATTGATATATATCGATATTTCTCGGTATATATCGGTTATTTTTTGTGTGTGTTATCATATTTCGATATCGAAGAGACGTTGTGTATCCCTATTGAACACGAATTAACCCTTGAAATAGCCTTTCGTCGGACGAGTTCATGCACAGTAAAATGAGTTCTATAGGATACCGACGTGATACCTAACGGCAAATCCACTGGAACAAAATTGTTCCGTATATTCACAGAGAAATTCCTTTTTTTTTTGCCCTACTATAGGGCTAATAAGCAATTATTTCCCAGGCGGAAATTAAGGAAAGTCTAGAAACGCAACAAATAATAAGAAACTTCAGTGTTGATTTTTTGCTGGGTTCCAGGTGTGTTTATACGCAATATACATAATGCATGGAAGGCAAGTTTAATCCATGAAAATGAAATAAAATCCACCAAAACAAAAAAAAAAACAGGTACGAAATTTTTCAATTTCTCCAACCCACTCTCTTATAATCTCCCCCCCTTCTTCCCCCCTGCCCCCCCCCC
>JAPYZR010000811.1:0-77442 GCA_030522945.1 Trichopria nigra
TTTTTTTAACGTCAAAGAGCCTTATACAGTCTTTTTTGACGCTTGGGCGCCATTTTGACATCCGCCATTTTGAATTTCGCAATGTGTAACCATGGATTTCGATAGCTGACGATTCGAGGACGCGATATTTTGGGGTATCGTATCACTCGGTTTTCATGTGATAATGGTGATTAAAAATGGTTTCTTTCTAAAAAAATCGCGTTTTCTTTCAAAAAAATGTGTGGTACATTTTGCGTCCTCTGGGTCTTTAATGGGTTAAGTTTAAATTATAAAAAATTTAATACTTTACACACTTGTATCGAAAACTACAATTAATGCATACTTAACACCGTTAAGGTTACTAATGAAGCGTAAAACAATGTGTAAAAATGAGTTACGCAAAGTTTTTTTCTAATATTTGATCAATGCCGAAGAAATTAAAATTTATAAGGATATTTCTTGAAAAACAAAAATTAAGTTTTCCAAATGCCTGTATGTAACGAATCTTAGATGTAGGATTGTCAACACCTACCACAAACTCATGTATGCCAGTACATGTTATACAATACCACAATTGTATATTGTATTCTTCTTTTGATGGGCAAACGTATCAAAAGTCACGATGAACGTAACTCGACTACATGCAGATTGCAAAGACACTATTCGCGGTCGGGAATAATGTTACATCCTAATTACGCGACCTCTAACCGTACAAAGGTTGAAAACAGCGATTAACCCTTAGCGTGCGATAACAATTGTCCGCGCACGCAGCGTCATTAATTCGAAAATGTAGCCTGGAACGCAATAACGAGCATTTTAATGTTTCATAATAGGCGTGCCGTCGAAAAATTTTAATTAAAATCATCAAAAAAATAATAATAATAAAAAAAAAAAAATAAAAAATAAAAGAAAACATTCGAAAGAACAATTTAAATTTGTTCGCGCGCTCCGGAGATACTCTCGCGGATTTTCCCGGGCGTGTGCGGCAGCTTGTGCAGCTCGGCAAGAAAAAAGGTCGTGTAATTTTGGAAAAAGGACAGCGTCAAGAAGACAAACGCTGGTTTTACAAATGTTGTCCCTCGCCCCCCCCCCCCCCCCCCCCCCCCCCCCCGCCGCTCGGGGGGGCGCCGGCGCGGGGGGCCGGCGCCCGCCCCACCTTTTCTCCCATACCTTACGACGAGAGAACGATTTAAATTCCGCATACGGTGTGTGACCGCGAGATAATCGCGGTCTACGTGGAATTTTAAATAAAATACCGGTAATTATAATTCTCCTAGTTCTCGCTTTGCCAACCGATGGGGGGGGGGGGGGGGGTAAGGGGGGGGGCGCGGAGAAAAATTCCGCACTCTTCCCAAAATATTGTAATTAAGTAATCAGATAATACGTTGTTATTATTCCCGATGGTATTCCTGCCCAGATATGGCGAGCTTTGTTCTTTCCTTTTCGTTATTGTTACGTTATAAAAGCGTTGTGACGTGGGAATGTATATGCGCGCATTTCTTCCACGTAGCGAACCACTGAAACGTTTCGACCGTTGATGCGTATAGCAGTGAAACTAGTTCGTATACGCCATGCACACTATCCAATTATCCATTAAAAAAAAAAAAGGAATCTTCACCGCCATTCCCTACCAAGAAATGATCCGTGTCTTTATACTCGAAGTACGATTTGTTCATGATCTTATAAATAGTTCGCGCCAAGACCCCCCCCCCCCCTCTCGACCTGAAAAGCAGGCGAGTCGTAAAGAAAAAAAAAAACCAAACTTTATTTTAAAAAATCTCAGTCATTCATCTTATCGCGGTATCCGCGCGTTATTATCCGTTTGCGGAGAAGCGACAAAAGGCTGAAGTATAACCCGACCCTCGCGGGGGTGCAGTGGGTCTCACGCCCGGCAAACGGCACATGGGGTTCAGGGGGAGGGGGGCGGGGGGTGCGTTTGGAGGATGGGGCAAACACCGCGATGTGTCGCCGAGTCGTAGGGCCACGACGCGGCGACACTCGCTCGCGCTGGTTTCGTATATTTTATTATTACTCGTACTTTCGCGTGTGTCCTGGGTCCGAGTAGGAGGGGGTGGGGGAGGGGGCAGTGCAGGGGGTGGAGCTCGGCCGTTATTAATGTCGCCAGCGCATAGCTCTGCCGCGACTGCAACGAGACCCGACGCCGCTGCACCACCGCGAGGACTATATAGAGATAGACCAACTCCCACTTGGACCGCGCGAAATGGAGCGAGAGAGACGAACGGAAAGGGGGAGTTCTTAATAATTGATAAAAATGTATGCACACGGGTGTACCCGGTCGAAAATGCGCCTCTGACGCTATCGTTTTTGCGACGGGCGAGGAGGGGCAGAAGGGGGGGGGGGGGGCCCGTCGTTGCGGGGCATGGGGGGCGCGGGGGGGGGGGGGGGGGGGGGGGGGGGGGGGGGGGAAAAGGGAAAGAGAGAAGGGGGGGGGGGGGCCCCGCGGGATTTTTCTTCGTTCCGTCACAATTTCGGAATTATCAAAATTTATATCTCTCGTCAGCCTCCGCAGCGGCAACGGCACGGCATCACAGCACGCGCTGCGCCGTGTACCGCAACGTGCGTTCTTCTCCTTCGTACCCGATGTGGCCATTTTCATGGCTTTTAAGGCCGGGGATGGATCATTTGATTATTTATTTCCGCTGGCATTCGTTCGCGGTCGAACCTTTTCGCGACGGCTCTTTTTCGTGGACGTTGCTCGTGACGTTTTTTTTTTTTTTGGAGGATTATTTATAACCGATTTTTTTCGTCGGTGCGTGCGAAAAAGCATCAACTTTTTTTCTTCCCGCGTTTCTGATCATTTCAAATTTATGCCCGTGTCAAAATAAAGGGACCGCGGCCGGAAAAAAAAGACTTTCGAACCGGGATTTTCGAATATTTTCTGCATGGAAACATTGCCGCGTTACGCGTAATAATTAAAAAAAAAAAAAAAAAAAAAGACGGACAAAGGCAGCCGATCTTGCAAATGCACGAAAACGAACCAATTTTTTTGTTTCATTTCAGGACAAAATGTAAATAAAATGTTTTTGTTTATATGGAAATGAAATTAAGACTATTAGAAATCTCTTTCGGAATGTTCTGTAAAATGTATAACCGAAACTTTATGCGGTTACCGCTTGCGAACTTATGAAACATGAACAGAAATTTCGTAAAAGTTAAGCGTTTTTAAATAGCTTCGGTTTAAAATGGTTTTATATATATTCGATAATACATTGCAAATGGGTGATCCACGTGACTGACTCGGCGAATGCCTCTCTCAATTGTTGATCAATCTTCTAATAGGCGAAAAACTTCTTTATTGGTCCACCATTATTACGAGTCGGACCAATCAAATTGGGAATTAACGATGCGTGGCATTACAGCTCCCTTCTGCGAGATCGGTCACTGTGGATATTGTTTCTGTCGCGTTTTCTTTCAGCCCTTATAACAGTGTGACATCATACTTCAGGTAGTCGGATGGATCGACGAGTTGCCCATCTGATAATTGGTCGATGATTATTTGCAAGAATTCGCAAACGCCACGCAAAGAAGATTTCGTCTACCCAGAAAGCGCCAATTCCCATTAATTGGTTCTTTTGACGTATACTTTATTCAAGTTACCAGATGCCGACGTCCCGGAAGCACGTTCGAATGTGCTTGCATTAAATTCATCCAGCCGCCTGCATGTAGGTGCATCCCTCGGACAATAAAATTTGCCTTTTACAGCCGCGTGGTTCCTCTCTTCTCGGACGCGAAGCTCGCGCTGGTTTGCTAGACGTAATTTTCAGGGAGAATAATAAATTGGACAAAGGTAAAGGCGCTTCACGATGGCGCATAAAGCGCGCGAGCACGGCCCTTACGTTTCGGCTTTGCTGAATAGAGAGACACGCGTTGCTTTTCATTAGCGCTCGCGCGCGCTCGTAGGGCCTTGCCGTTTTCCGTCAGAAAAGTACGACCGTCCTTCCGGAATTATTTAATACCGAGAAACTCGAAGGCCCGTCAAAGCAACGCGGCCGGTACGTTGCTCCACCACGCGTGTGTCTCGGGTTGCCGGAAGAAATGCGATTTTTCCTCGGTTCTCTCTCACTTTTCGACCGAAAGAGGAAGAGGATCTCGTCCTCTTTTTTTCAAATGTTCTTTCCTCCCACCCCCCCCCCCCCCCCCCTAACCCCGCCCCCGGACTGCCGCCGTACTCTTCTTTTTTTATCGCATGCGATGACCGGTTCAAAGCGCCTCCACTCGAGTAGGAAGTTCATGAACCATCGTGGCTTACACGTAATATTCCGCGAAACAAAAGAAAGCCACCTGGCGGCTGCTCGAATCTAATTAAGAAATTCTTACACGGTCGCCTCCGCGCGTACTCGACCGGCAGCTTTGTCGGGGTCACCCCCTACCCCACCGCTTGAAATTAAAAATAATTTTCCTCCACAAATATATTAACCCCGGAAAATGAGAAAAAGGAGAGAGAGTGAGTGAGAGAGAGAGGGAGAGAGAGAGAAGGTCGAACTGTTCGTCTCGGTCATTTCCTCGTTCCTTTGTCTCTCTCTCTCTCTCTCTCTCGCCCTCTTACTCCTTCTCGCAATTTGTACGAAAAAGCCAGGCCGGTACCTACCGGGGCTTTGAAATTTTTTCATTTCAGACTCGTCCCTGGCATAACCCCTTCCTTTACGCAATGTGACGATGCTGGCGATCGCCGCCGCGCAAGGTTTCCGGCCTCTCAGGGGCGAATACGAGACTATTGTTCCGCTCCCTCGGAATATTGCGTCGGGATTAGGCAATTAACGGAATGTCCACTTTATGAATACTCTCGCGAAAAAGAGAGCAGTGCGATCAATTGAAAAAGGGATTACGCAGAGTTACTAAAATTGATACTGAAATATATTGAAATCCCTCTCTTTTCCTTTACCGACTTACAGCTCTGTATTATTCTGTGAATTAAGCGCCGCATTTTTCCCATGATTTAATGCGACGGTGCGTTTCTGCCGATACTATTTTATTTATAACATCAGGGAACTTTTTTGTCAGTGTAGAATCATTTTTTACATGTTACTGTTTACTTCGAACCGAGCCGGAAGTCGAATGGACCATTAAATTTGGTTATATTGGATACCTTTCTTTTAGGGGTTCCTTGGGCCTCCAGTGTAAATTTTATTCCTAATGACATATAACGTGGCTAGAGCGATAAACACGCTAAAAACATCACTAAGTAGCTGTACGCAAATTCTCGACCCCCTCTGACCCCGCCTGGATGTTAATTTTATTAGAGGTTCCCTCAGGAACTGAAATGTATTCCATCCGTCGTTGTACACGAAGTTTTTTTGTCATTACAAGTATAAAACGTCGATTTTCCGTTTCTTTGGGGGAATTTGCCCCCGGTAGAGTAGCCCGGCGGGGTCAGAGAGGATCGAAAATATGTGAACTGATACTGGACCATACTGAACTGATGGGATGGACCAAGGAACCCCGAAAAGTGTCCCTGATACATCCATGCCCCGTTCGACGGGCGTCTAGTTTCAGAGTCATTGTGGTAGGCATCAAAGATATAGATTTGACCAGGAAAAAATTGTAGGCTTGGAGAGAGAGAGAGATATAAATCTGGACACGGCCTACATTATACATTTCTACGTCCCGATCTCTTCTGGGTCTCCCCATCCATCCTGGGTCTCCTCCAGGAATATACACTCCAACTTTTTCTAGAATGAACATCTAAACCTCTAAACATAATTTCGTGCAAAGTAAAACGATAATTTAATTGAATAAAGGAAGATCTCGAGATATAAAGAGAGTATGATTTAACAAAAGTTTTTGAATAAGAAGGGCACACGATAAAATTAAGAGATTCACCGAGGAAGTCGTAATTAGGATTTAGATTCCTGAAAAACCGAGATTCGTGGTCAGTCTAGTGTGCGGAAAGCGGCGCGAGAGGCGACGCGACGGCTCGATTTCACGGGAGCAACGGTGGCTCGAGATTAACGACTGATTTCCCTCTTCTTCCACCGCCCCCTGCCCCAGCCCCCCTTATCCGTCCTTTCTTCCGTCTCCTTTTTTCGTCCTCGTCTATTTTTTGCCGCGCGTCCTACTCCTCGCTCGTACAGTAACATAAATCCCCGCGAAAATATATCAGTTCGGGGTTTTCCCAGACCTTTCCCGGCCCCCGCGACCACCCCCTTCCGCCCTCCTTCCCGCAAAGGAACGAAGGCTAACCTAAAAATTCATTAGATTATAAATCCATTAATGTTAAACCGCTCGCGGCGGCTTCCCTGCGTTCGTTTGCGGCTCAACGAGTCGCATTCGTTCGCTCTCCGCGTCAGACTTACTGATCCTTTCAATCGCGGTTATTTCGATTAGAAACTTGTTTAAAGGGAACGCAAAATTACCGCGTTGAGAAAACGAATTTTCTACATTATGCTGAGATTGTGAGAACTGCGTTTGTTGGGGATAATGGTTAAACAAGCTTTACATCCATTTTAAATTACGTGATTTCCTGTTATTTTATGAATGGGGTCATCCATCGTTTCGATCAATCATTTTTTGTATTTCACTGGATTTCAGATGATTCAACCTAGAATTTACTCGTGTCCAGCTGGACTGCTGGATTCACTTGGAAATTTATCCATCCAACAAGACATTATTAATAGGGGAATAGATTGGACAGTTTAGACATTCCTTCTTTATTGTTATAGAATTTCGACATGTAGCTGAAGTTGTCAGGCAGTCCCTAGCAGCCAGACGAAGACCTCAGATTGTGAATCAGAATCAGATGATTGCTAAAAAAGAATCTTTAATTTTTATTTCCTGGATTCGCATTCTGGCTAGTAAGGTTTAGACGACCTCCTTGTGGGGGTCTGCAGATCTTAAGCTGACCAGTCTTTTATTTTAGTCCTAAATAATTTCAATTTTTGGGGCATCACTTTTGAATGAGAAGGCGACTTTAGAAACCAATCAACAGAAAGATGTAATCCAATTGATCGGGTCTGAAATGATCCATTTTTGTCCAATTGTACACGGAGAGAAACAGATTGTAAGAAATTGATGGTAAAAAAAATATGTTACATGATACCATCATTATGCTACTCTGATAATAATAGAGTAATACTCTATGGTAAAATAACATTATACAATCTAGATTCCAGTCCGTATATGTAGCATCAAAGATGGTAACCGGTACCATCATTGTGTTATCCGGTACCATATTTTTCTCTCCGTGTACATGATTAAGCTGGCGACAATGTAGGTCAGTGGAGTTAATACGTCATAAGTGCAAGAGGAAAAACATTTAACTGGTAATTTTCTCGGTATCGAGACCATCATGAAGTGCATATTTCATGCCATTAACTGAAAATCATCAACTAAGTCCTTCCTGAGCCTTTTCAATTTTCGAAAAATTCCGGCTACCGCGACTATATGCAAAAACACGAAGAGCTTAATAAAACGTATAAAAACACGACGCAGAGCCATTAGAAATTCATGCGCACAGTTTCGCGCTTCGCATCAGTACATCACGAATGAGAAATTATCTGTATGCCGCTATAAATAAATCAAACAAAAATATTGAAACAGCGAGAAAAATTGTGGCTAGCCGCACAGTGGAGCGAGAGCTTTTCGCGTCGTGCAGTGCGCGCGCGCAACTTTTCATATTTTTTTGCAGAAGTGATATAAATAAGCCCGAGTAACGAGAGGGTCGGTGATAGGAGGACAGTGACTCGATAAAGTTAAATTACGACGGTTGACCCGGCCCCGCGCCGCACTTCGTTTGCTTCCGCGCGCTGCTCGCTGGAACTTTGCAATTGAATAACTTTGGTATTTTTGGTTTTCTTTAATTCCCGCGATAACGCGTGTGTGCATACCCGACTGAGCTAATATATATTCTGGCCGCCACTTGGACTTTTCCCACGGAAGGAAAACTTTTCCTACTTCCGTCTCTTTCCGTTCCTCTTCGCGGATCCCCCCTATTGTCCTCGGCTCGCGGCCTCTCTCTTAGCCGCACGACTCGTAATTTTCTATTCTATCTCCTACCGCTCCTACCCCAGCTGTCTGTCTCTTTCTCATCCCTCTCTTAATATTCGTTCGAGCGAAATTTTATTACAACCGTTGCTACGTTCTCGGCCGAGGCAAGGAGGTGGCGAACGAGAAAAAACGATAGAACGAGAACTCGTCGGAGAGTAATTAGAAATGTGGGGTACCCACCGGCGGTAAATGGCCTGTGATAACCGGGATAATCGTCCCTTTCCTAACTCATCGTTCACATTTTTATCGTCTACTCATTACATTTGTGTTTGACCGGGATATTGGGATTTACGGTTTAATTTTTACAGCGATGCGAAAAGTTCGAGTCTGCATATTTTGTGCATTTGTTTAGTATTGTTTCATCTTCATTCAATGTCGTTGGTTATAATATTATGAGGGACCGATGCATTCAAATAGACCGCAAAGGCCAACGAACAATAATTAAACTGTCAATCTGATCACATTTTGGTACTGGCAATATGCAATTTCACACACAAGTCAATTATGCGTGATTAAATTTAACTATATCCTCTTTAATGGTTCATCGCGGATTTTAGAGGACTCATTAGATCCTAAAGAAGATGCCATTACCTAAGGGACCATATCATGATAATTTTGTATTCCAGGAAGTTCATCGGAACTTTGTAAATGGGCAAATTTCGTATTATTAAGAATGGATAATATATTGAAATTACAAATTTGAAATTACAGGCCGTACTATATAGGAAGGACGAAGATGATGTCGCAACGATGAGGCGCTCAAGGCTATATCCGTGATATAACGAGGGACATTATGATAATCCGATGCATAGATTAGGCATAATTCGTTAGACCACCACCTGCGGGTGACGCGAAACTTCGATTCCGGAAAAATTGCGAATGAATCGCACTACAGCTTTACTCAAGAATCCGATAAGCGGCCACGACAAAGATTTCTGATTTCGGAAATGAGCTGCAATTATGTTATGTCAATACACCTTTTTTGCCTTTGTTTTAAATACGCATAGTGTGAATCCTGCTTTCAGGATCGTAAAAAATACTCTGCCCGTGCTGAAAAGCACATTTCAAAGAGTCGACCAAGATTGACAAAACGTCAGTAAGATCAGAATGAAAACCGGTCATCGCAATCTATTCGACGAAAGTAGCATCTTAGCAAGAATCCTGGGAACATCCGCCGGAAGAAATCGATAGGCGTTGAAAACAATGAAAGATCCTAGAAACACAAAGAGTGACTTTATTTGCATAAACTTACATTCCTGATACGTGTGCGACAATTACTGTATGTAGCACCAACCACAGAGGGCAACGGTTTAAGATCGGAATTGGCGCGGGCTGAGTTAACGCAAAGCCTGTAAAATTGCCGGTAGCGCCTGCACATACCTCTTCCAGGGCCTCGGGGTTCAACCTGGATGTCCGGAGGGTAATGTAGGACGTAGACGACGTCGCTTTGGTATGGGACGAGGGGCACACGTAAGCGAGGACGGAGTTATCGTCGAGCAGGAAGAGGCGACACCGCCCTGCTCTCGAATGCCGCCGCCGCCACCGTCGTCGAGGCGATGGAGAGTAACGCACCGAGGCAAGAATTAACGGGCTTAGTTGCCGACGCAGGTGTCGCGCGAGAAGGCAAAGCCAACAGCCAGAGCGCGATGAATTACGGCAGGAGCGTCAGACAGCACCCGTAGTCGTTATAGTTATATTTTACGCAACATCCCGATTTTATGGGGGCCACGTCTCTCTAGCCCGAA
The DNA here is from genome assembly GCA_030522945.1 of Trichopria nigra. Taxonomy (NCBI): domain Eukaryota; kingdom Metazoa; phylum Arthropoda; class Insecta; order Hymenoptera; family Diapriidae; genus Trichopria; species Trichopria nigra. The sequence continues at coordinate 9,729 of JAPYZR010000811.1, forward strand.
CAACGGCGCGGCGACGGGATGCGAACTTCCACCCTTCCGGAGCTTCGAGCCAACAGAGAGCTGCACGCCGTAAGATCGGCGATATTTACGCCGCGTGTATCTTGTTCTCAAGGATCAAATGTGCACCACCGCCGCAAAAATTGAATTCGTGATCATCTCTTTCGCAGTTAGAGATGACATAACGACGTCAACAATAAATTAGTCGTACAATGATTCCAATACGATCCCTGAACTGCTGAGAATATGAGATGAGTTTGAAAACGTCCACCGTCCTTTGGTGCACGTGGGAATATTGAATCCTCAAGCCGTAGCATTATCTTGCAATGTTCTGGTCTCGATCAAATAGATGTATGGACTAGGTCCACGCAGACTTGTCAAATTTGGACGCCAAGTTGCCCAATGGACATTTAGAATATACATCCCCACATCTGACAACCATGCATCCATACTATAATCACTAGATAATTGTTGACAAATTTATGAAAAAGCACAGCATCTGAAGATGACCCACAGTATACCAATGGACCGTCCCTTCTTTATACTCACATTTTTTTTAAATTACTCCCTTTACAAAAAATAATCTGTTCGGGGTTCAAAATTGGGTTGCCATCGCAATTTCCATTTGAAATGTACATCCCTACCAAGAGTCTACTATCCGTAGGCCAAAATGACACCTAATTGAGTATAAATCCCCAGTTTGTCAGTGTTTACACCCAAATGAGTGTCATTTCAGATCTCGAACAGTACTCTTCCGTCTAGACCGTTCGGTGTAACTTCATTATTTGCTTCTCGAAGAACATTCTTTACAGCTTCTTGATAAACTACCGCCAATCAAACCCATCGAAGTCGAAAGCTACTTCCGAGCTCTGATTCGGATTTAATTGCAAGCATTTAGTAACAGTCCTCCTACGTATGAAACAAAAACGTTTGGTCTAAAATGAGAAAAAAAAAAAAACAACAAAAAAGCAGCGTTCTACCGTTTCGTGAAACGAAAAGGCGGTAAAAATGGCAAACAAAAGGATTCCGACGAGGATCGTCGTCGTTGACGGAACGGCAGGACGGACGAATGAACGGACGGATGGATGTAGGAATGGTCGTCGCGGATGTACACGTACCGCGGTAATTAAAAGAACCGACAGATGTCTCTCTTTCGGCGGCCTCGGCTTTTATTTCGTTACGGGAGACGCGTCTCGCGTATTTAAATGCGTTTCTCCTGCACGGAGAGCATGGAAAGCTCTCCAGAATTCTTTGATTAGAAGCCCCTGGAAGGAATTTACGTTGCCTCTGCGCTTTGTACCCGCTCTACGTACACACTTTCGCGATTCTAGAGTTTGGTGATAAAATCTCGAACTGAGTATAAAATTCATGGATATATGTATGTAAGTAAAAGACGAAACTCCTGTAGTTCCGGAAAATGAAATTACTCGACGCAATGTTTCACGCTGGCTTGAAAAATACCGTTTTTTCCTTCTCATTTTAATACATATGCGTATTATGTTTTACGTAGAATTGGTCTTGTTTATTTTTTTATTCTCGCCCAGTGTTGCGTGGTATTCAATGATGCCCCAATATAAAGCTTTTCAATACAATGAATAAATAATATAGCAATACAGCCTTGACAACAACAAAAGTCGCGAGACCAACCTTCATTTGACTGATCCATAAAAGAGTTCAAGACCTCCAAGTTTTAATTTTTCCAAAATTTATGGTAAAATTCGCAGCGAGATTGGGCCGCGAAATGGCGAAAGTAAGGGGTGGGAAGATTGGACCATCGTGCTTCCACTCTTGTCCCACTTGTCTTACCTTTACCGACTGGCCGTTTTCGTCTCTTTCCATCGAGGCAACTTTTTTCACTGGTGGTATTCCCGCGTGGACGGCAATCGGGACTTTACGAGCTAACCGGGAGAAGTAACCCCGTAAGTCTGCGTAAACTCGAGGCAGAGTCGAAATTGCGTGGCAGGGCAAAGTTACGCAGCTTCCTCCGTGTTTTTCGTTATCTTTTTACAAGCATCGAAGACCGCGACGAGCGATCGATTGCCTTTGTTTAAACGCATATTTTTGCTTTACAACATCAACGGTTACGCATTTTTAAGGCGTCTATTAATTTTCCAATATAGTTCGGCGAGTTTCAACGGAGTCCACGAATACCTTCGGTTGCAAAGAGTCTAACAAATGGGCAAATCAATTATCGAAATAAATATTTCTATTATATAATTGAATAAATGTCGATAAATCAAATGTAAAGACACAATTTGGAAGCTCGTTTCGAGTCAATATCTCCTGAAATCAAGCCTGAAGTTCACGCGGGGTTTTGTATACGGCATTTTCGGTAAAGCGAATCACTGTTAGGGTGCTTTGACAAGAAGATATGACCCAATCGGTGCCCGTGAAAGCTTTACTCCTACCGCGATCCCTGCATTAGGTCCTAAATGATTTTCAGCGGAGTTTCCTAGCTGGGATCTTTCATTCTTAATAAAGTCACCGATGAGAGTCGTATCTCAGCTTCTCGTTCAATTTTATCCGACATCGACTAGAGTGGTTAATTACTATTTACACCCAAGACCTGTCGTGAGTTTCGATGAAAGTAAGAAATAAATAAACATTTATTTAAACATTTTTTTCTTATGAATTGCAAGTCGATAATTCTTTAGTGTCTACACCAAACTAAATCTAAGTTGACTAGATTTTAATTGTTATTACAGTCCATATAGTCATCCGAGTTGACCAGGTTAGTCTTTGCGGTCCATCGCATTGTCTCTTGACGTCGGACAGGAAAGCCATTTGATGTCATGCGAATATTTCGAAACTATTCAATGATTCTAACTACATCGAGACAAGTCCAAAATCAGAACAGTGCAATTAACGTCGAGCTAATTAATTTCACGCCACCAATCCAGATTCCCCGGGGCCGTTAAATCGGTAAACCTCGAGAGTCGATTTTATTTACGAATGTGGGACAATGAACACTTTTTTCCAAGCTTGTCGAGAGGAAGAGGTTAATACCTACCGTTCGTGGTCCGTCCCCACGGGCGCGGTGATCGTGGCTTCGACTCACACCCGGTAGTCGATGTTTTCCATGCCCTCCGCTTCGCAAACATTCACCGAGCGAGCGTGATGCGCGGTGATTTTCGCCCTGCAGCTTGCTCATCGAAAAAACGCGGGACAAAGAGGTGTAGGAGAGAAAAGATAAAAACAGAGAGGTGGAGGGCTGGTAATGTGGTAACAGTTCGAACGGTAGGGTGTGAGGGTCGAGTGTGTCAGGTTAGTGCGAAAATGGACTGCATCAGGGGGTTACGGAGAGCGCGAGGGAGCAACGGAGCGATGGGTGGAACAAGGATCGACAAGGGAGAAAGTACGAGAGGGAAATAAAAAAAAAAAGGGACAGAACGAGTGCATGGGAGAGCGAGAGCGGGGGTGTATGGATTACCGGGGCGGATATACGAGTCAACCGCGTGTGGTTCCCCGAGATTAGCCGGGGTTTATATCGGGATTACATATGTAAAACCATTAGGTTAAATCATTTTTTTAAATAAACGCGTCGTGCCCACGCGCTTTCGGCCCGTACACGACGAGGAGAGAAAACGTAGGGGTGGAGGTGGAGGAGTCGCGCAGATAGGCGCAAAATATTCCCGGGCACGAATATCTGCAAGAGCACTGGCGGGCTCTTGTTGCGTTGTAATTCATCAGACCGAATGCATCGCGTACTTTTGTGCCCACGTGAGTGATAGGCTCGCCTCTTTCATATTTCTGACAAAAATGGAAAAATTGTTTATGCCGCGAGCTCGGATTTTCTAACGAGACCCATTTTTTGCGCGTAATTAATTGCCGGTCTCTCCTCTTAATCTTAATTTATTTGGGAATTAACGTTCCGAATGGCCAATGGCTGTGCACTCGTAGAATCAGGAACACGACTTTAGCTGGACTTGAACATATCTCATTACGATTCAATCGTTCTATAGACTATGTGCATACTAACACAAACTTACGGAAGTAATGTTGTGTGACTGTATACACGAACACTTTGAACGCCCTCTTTCTGGGGTGCTGTAAGTTCTCGGGTGATATTTTATGTATATGTACATAACCACACAAACTCACGTCTGCAAGTTTGAGCGATTTTGGAAACACGTGGATCCAAAAATACCATTTTGAAACTCGATTTAGAATTTGTCATTCCACGCGTGTCACGTAAGTCCTGATTATCCAAGTCCAAGCCATTAATCAATAATATAATTGTTGTAAAAATGATTGATAACAAAAAAAAAAAAAATTATTTATCTTTTTTATTTATTTCGACATCCCCAATATTCGAACATTTTCAGTCCCGGTGTCACGATTTTTCCGCTCGACAGTTTTATTGTTGAGCCAACACGGTCACATCCGATACCCCGGAATTGCGGCGTCCGTTCGTTCGTTAAATGCAAACGGGTGTCCCGATGAAAGGGCCTATAAATAAAAAAAAAAAAAAGGGAAAAACGAGCGACGCGTCCCCGATTTTCTGACACGTTGTTCATCGATTGGTTGTTTTATCGCGCTGCGTCGCACGCATAATAACCGCGGTATTTGGACGGAAATTGATGAATGATGAAACAGATATGCATATATAGTGCTCTTTCAAACATATGTATATTGTCTAGTGCGCATTGCACAGTCCGCAAAATGTGATTGAATAAAAAGCTTACGGATGTATGTACACTGGGGGCTTAAATTTGGATATGATGGAAAGTACTAGGCATGTACTGATGAACAAATTTGCTTTTTCTAATAAAAATTTAATGTGATCTATGGATATTTGATCGTGAGAAGTAATGATCGAATGATGGCATTTTTTATTGTCCGTACGCGCAGATTTCAAAAGTTCCATCAGCAATTATTGTCAAGGATAGCTCAATAGAGGTCATCGCGTGATAAGTCGCTCCAAATGGGATTTCCTTTTTATAAAAACGAAAAGGAGACACCCTCGCACCGCCGTCATCTAAAATAAGGTTTTGCCGGGATATTTATTCGACGATGAAGAGCTACATCGTCGAGTTTCGCGAATAAGAGGGCGAACGAGGGGCGGTGGACGTATAAGCGAAGCTAATTATTGTTTTAAGGATTACCGTTATGTGTTTATTATGCGAGGATCTTCGTTGGTAATATTCGGCGAAATTCTGCCGTCTGCAACAACGCGAGAACCGGCTCGAGAGCCGGCCTACGGTTTATGAATAATTCTCACCTTCCCGCGGCCCCGTATATCCCCCCGCCCCAACCCTGAGCTTCGTCGACGTCGTCGTCGAAACCGCCACGTCCGGGAGGTGGCGGGGGTCCGAGTCGTAAACCGTAATGCCGTCCCTGCGCCTTTCTGCGTCGTTGCTGGAATTGTTCCCTTTTTTTTTTATTTTCTCAGGGATTTTGAATAATTCGGTGTCAAGTAAAAAGGAAGAAAAGGAAACAAAAAAACAATCCCCAGTATGTAAACGTGACGTCGTTATCAAGCATAGAAATTGTAATCTTCAATCCTTATTATTCGATAGGAAATGCTCTAAGAAAATCGTCATCTGATAAGTATTTCGAAACAACGAGTTAATTCCAACCACTCGACATCTAGCAAAATTATCATATCAACCTTAAAATCAGCGATTTTTGAAATGGGGGGCGAAAAACCAAAAGTTTGGTCTTCCTGCTGCACGAAAGAATAAACAGTATAATAGACGCGCGGCGAAGGCTTGGAGAACGAACGGGGCTAAGTGGCGATAGTTTTAATCCGGTGTCTTGAAGTCTGGATTTGGCGGCGCGGCAGTTAGTGGCTGCTGCTCCTGCAGTAAGTGTACCAGCGAACCCACTTGGCGCTCTGATATCATAATCCGAATAATCGCCATTATTGCCACCATTTGCTTAATCCGTGCTACGGCCCACCACCCATTCCCGGGAACCCCGTCCCCCCTCTGCCCGTGCTTTTCGTCTTGCTTTCACACCCTCCGAATCTCTTATTACGACTTTCGCGTCAAATTTCTAATTTTTGTTCAAATATTTAACGAACCCTTTCTGGCAAAGATATTTTAAGTATGTATGAGGGTGGAATTTAAGTGACGTAAAGTTGAAGGAAATTGGTAACATTTGCCGAGAAAAATCTTTGAAATTCACAAAATGTAACTCGTGAGAATTTTAGAAACGTTGCAAACTTTGGTGAAAACCTTAATAAGTGCGATGATGGCGGAAAAATTGAAACTACGATGATGTGCAATAATAATTTTGCAAACTTAACTATTTCGGTGTATACTGGATTAACGCGAGATATTTCGACAATATCAAATCAACTCCCTTTGCCTTTTTTTTGCAACAAGATGGAGGAATGCCTTAGGTGGACCAAATCTATTTTCATATCTCTAGATTGAAGTGGTTGTCTATTATCAAATTGTAGTGTGTATTTTTCATCAAGCGCAGTTTGTACCGACTTTATTAGCAAACTTGTTTACCATAATTGAACATCAAGAAGCCTAGCACCGTTTCATCCAACTGTCAACTGTAAATTGGACCCAAATCTGACAAGTCTGATTCTGACCAATTGAAATGCGATCGAGTATTACCAAAGCAAAATATACAGAATCTGTAGTACGTCTGGATCTTATCAAATTTCCACGGTATGATAAAGAAGGTGTAGCAAGTTAGGGGTTGCGCTATAGACTAGAATTTCGGCCAATCACGTTTAGCCACCATTCTTCAATTTCACTTTGTGAAACTTCGCAAAGTGGCGCGTGAAAAAACCATGGCGGTTTCCACTCAAAAGTTAACTCTCCGTGTTGGCAATAAAGAATAAAACATTACGCATCTTTCGGTAAAGAGGAATTCAAGTTTCCCCCCAGAAAAGTTGGTTGAAAGCGACTGGTCGAATGACGTTCCCCTTCCATCAACATGGGCCATGCTGTATCTTCCTTATTATACCATGGCCAATTCATAGTCAATTCCTCAGGCAGTATTAAAGGAAAGTCCCGATAAAATAGTCGTCTTTCTCGTTTTTTTTTATGCTTGGCTCTCCTTGGCATCGTCCAGAACTTAATTAGTTCCAAATGAGGATGAATGAAATTAACTTTGAATCGCCAACTTTTTAATTTTGCGCAAGAATATAAATGTCAAGGTAAAGACAAAGGGACCAGACCAAGTAGCGCGCGGAGGAGTTTGCACTAGGTGCACCTAGTAGGCGGTGGGAGACCCTAAATCCCTGAGATTCGTTCTAATGGCCGCAACTTGCTTACAACTATTCGCGTTTCCCACTCGGCGTATTCCTCGCGTCTGGTCCCGTGTAGTACGTGCGATCGTATAAATTCGGGCTTGCTGCCGCGGTGCGAAATGCTCGGTCGCGCTCGCGCTTCTTCTTCTGCTTCTCAAACAGACAAAAACTCCAGCTTCTAAATAATCTCAGCCCTTAAAACTTTGCTACTTACCACATACGAAATATGTTTATTAATCGTGAGCTTTATCTCACCGGGAAGCTTCGTTTCTGCGCCCGTAATTTTCCCCCCTAGTTTATTACTTTCATTTTAATTGCAAAGTACATGCGCCGGAGATGAACAAAAGTACGTTAACGTTTTATATAAATAAGGCGAATTGTAAGAATTAAATGCTAAATTAAACGAATGCGCGTAATTTTGAAAATTATCCGTCATGAGAGCTAATTTCGTTTGGTAATCCAAATATCCCTGAATAGTTTCGAAAGGGTAGTTTGTGAGCCGCCACCATTTCAGATAATTTTCAACTTTATAGCTTTGACTATGTCCTACCCATGCTGTATACAAGTCAGTGGCTTCGTTCATGTTTTGTTCCCAAATCAATCTACGCGCATCGTAGCACTTGGATTATTTTGCCAGATTTCCTAATGACATTTCAAAATAATAGATTAAGCAACCAGTGAGACAAAATGATCTCGAGCTCGTGACAAGTTTGTGACACGAACGAAGCGAGTGGTGACAGTTGCAGTTCCTTGGATATTTCGCAGTCCTGATTTTAGTTCTGCCGAGAGTCGCACCATTCCCGTACTTGTTACATCATACTACAGGAAGCCAATACTATTTATTTGGTAGTTTATGTTTCTATAACGACTCCATATCTTATTTCATGAAGGTCGTCAAAATTCCCATCTAGCCTTAATAAACTATTCATCATCGGGGTCGAAATGACCAAATGAAGATTTCGCTATATCGATAAGTTCTGATGCGTTATCTCTCTAGTTAGACACCCCAGTCGTCGGCTCCTTCGACACTCGACGACGTTCTACTTGGTTTCGTCGCGGCGACTCCTAATATTCAGTAATTAAGTGGGTGTCGCGATGACGCTCGAAACCCCCTATGCGGTTTCACCTCCCTCACTTATGGAATTAAGGTGGCTTTACTCCGTTAGTTTTCAAAAGTTCCTTTCGCGCGCGAACCAGAAACGCACCGCTGAATACTAAACGCCTCATCAACAACACATGCCGCCGCGCCACTATCTCGCCACATTAGCCTCCCAACCGCCTTCGTCTTTACTTCTCGTAATGTAATCTAATCTTTCGGATGATTTTACTGTTTCAGAGATAAAAGCGATTACGGAATCGAAGCACGCCGCTCGCGATATTTTCTAGGGGTACTCACGTGAGAAATGGTTCATTGGAGCTGAGATGATGACTCGATTATTCCGATTTTTCGGTCCAATTAAGTTCACGTTTTAATTTAAATATAGAATCGTTGAATTTAATTTTAAACGGTTAAATAATTTATAAAAGTATGGGAAAACACCCCGAATAAATGATCGCCAAAAACAGCCCCGGAAACGGGAAGCCTAGAACGAGTCCTAGGAAACCTCTTCGATTTTTCTCCACAAAAAGTACCTACCTCCATCCAGGTTCTTACGTATTTTGATGCGTGATTACGAATATCATAGTGAAAATCGATATCATTTATCGCAGCCCGATTCTTAACTCCAACAAAGCCTGGAGACTAACCTACCCTAACATTCATAACATGTATTTCACGTGGGTGAAGTAGGCTTTTAAAGGGCCGTTTTATTTCTGCCAACCAAGCCTGTGCCTTTGAAAATCTGACGCCGAGAGACGTGTATACTTACAAACAGGTAATAACTTGCTTCCCTCCTTGAAATTTTGCATCCTTGCCCCATCGCTTGGGAAGTTCGGCAACAACGATTCCGAGATTACCCCAAAGGGCCAACTGTGAAATAGTTTCGTTGATCAGTAGATGAGATACATCGAAGATTGGAGGATCAGTCGGCTGGAGCGTCTGAAAAGTCGAAAACAAAGATAATTAATTAAAAAATGACTAAATTCGTGAATGCAGCGTTTGCCATTGAAACGTTACTACTCTACTATGCGTGTAATTTAGGAAAAAGTCGGTAAAATACACTTTCAAAGTATCTCCGTTAGATCGAATGTCACCCCCTGAATTTAATAGGCCTATACACATTAACTAGGTATTAAAGTCGCCGTGAAAAAATTCTCATCATTCCGACAAATTGAAACCGGCGTATCGAAAATCGAATAATATCGTTATAAGTTCAGTAATTGCAGCAGCAGACATCTGTAATGCTTCAATTTCTCCTACTAATAACGCAATTTTTCTGTAATGCAATTACGCGCCAGGCGAATTTCGCCGAAAACAAAAAATAACCAATCCGAAGATTTCGCGTCGACAATTTTTGTTCCCCGATGAGGAAAAATGACGGATCTCGTTATAACGTAGCTCGCGGCGCAGCTGCGGCAGGCGCGCGCACGCTTCCTCGGCATCGTCGTATCTTCGTAGAAGCAAAAAAAGACCCCGCTATCTTTCGAATTATAAATTCATTATTACCCGGTTCGGTAAACCGGTGCGTCGGAAGAATTTTTCGCCCGATCGCGACTCGATTCGACGACCCTCCTTCTCTCTTGCTCTTGTCTCCCCGACCGGCCCTTCCACCCCCGTTTCGTTTGCCATCCTCTTTATGCCTCTCGTTCTGTTCATCTTTTATGTCTCGTCGCGAAAACTCTGGAATCTCGCTGCTCGTGCATCGTCTATCGATTAAAAAACTTTTTAATACGATCTCGTGCGCTCACGCGGCTCCCTCTTTTGTTTTCCATTTTGATTTTTCATTGTCTCGAATTTCTGGATGCAGGTGCTCTCGCGTTCCCCCGGCTAGATATTTCATTTCGCGGGGAATTCCGCGTCGTCGAGGACGATGAGAAAGGCGATCGAGTTTCGAGTTTCGAAACTAACTTCGGGCACGATCGAAGTAGACCCGTCTTGGTGGTCCCATCGCTTTTAAAATCAATTATTCGTCGTTATTATATAGGTGAGAATATTTTGTTGACCTCTCTTGAATCCAACCCTGTTACAACATTATTTTCTTCATTTTAGCAAAGTACTGGATTGATACAGCTGTTGGTACAGCCAGTCCATGAGAATGCCTTTTCGCAATTGGCAGGCTATGATCGTGTGACGGTTGAATGTACACTTGAAAGCTCCCGAGTTTTTAAAAGATTTTCGAGGTTCCTATTCTACATGCCAACTCATTAGCTTAGCGCATTGGCCCATATCACTAATTGTCCTCCTTAAACTCTTATTATTGAGTTACGTCACGTCAATCACCAAACGTTCTCTGAATGTCCGTAACTTCATTCGAGATTGGTTAATTTCGGCCTTCCCGACTTCGTGAATTTCATGATTAGTATGTTTCTTCCAGTCTTAAAAATCTAATGGACAATGGTTTGGGACTGGCCAAATGTAAATTGGGCCCAAATCTATCAACTCTGGTCGTATCCATGTTGCGGAAGGAGCAGGGCTAAATATAAACAAAGTGGGGATGCAAATGGAACCTTGACGATTCGTCCCTAAAACCTAGTCTCATTGGTACCATTCATTATTCGTGAGAATAGGCGGAACGTATTCAGGTATGGTCGGAAATTATTACACTAAAATTTGGATCTACATAACCTACTATGCACGTAGAGATTGTAGTGGTGCTAATATAACCGTCGGATCTTTTAGAAGGTTATAGCTTCAATCTAAATCACCCATCCAAAGTGATAGTTGATGTGGGCGAAATGTTTTTTTAGTCTTCTCGCATTTTTACCTTTGCAAACCTCTATCAGTCCGCCATGTTGAAAGTCTAATTGCCAAACGTTCGTCATCAGAGAATAAGCTGCCCTAATTTATGTTACCGATATTAGTGTTGGGTCATACACTTAACGAAACAAGATCTTCCACCTCCGTTCATTGCGGTATTTTAATCACAGCGTCTTCTTTCTATCTGCAAGTTCTGTAACGCTATTAATTCCCTTCTTTTTTTTTTGGCTTTAACGACGACTCCATTTTCGCGCAAAGGAAAGCTGGATCTCGCGAGTCGACTCTTCGACATTAAAAATGAAGGCAAACCGAGGCGCGGGAATACACTTTGGATTTTAAAGAGCGTGACAAGGCTCAAGATGTCTATCCGTCTGGTACTTAGTACCGGGAACGAAGCGAAAACGGTAATGGTTCGCTCGGTCCTTGGGCGCGAGGGCGCGAAATGGATGTATTCGCATTACACTCCGTGTTCTTTTAATTTCTCCAAAGTGTCTCGCGTCTTCTTTTCTCTTGCCGGGATTAATAAGACGTCTTCGTGACCTCTGTCTCGCTCCACCTCATTGTCTCGGCTTCTCTCGCTGTCCTGCTCGTCTTCGTTTATTTTTTTATCTCGGACGCGGCGGCCTCCAAAGTGAATGGGGGGGCGCGAGCGAAATGAGTCGGTCGACTTTTGTCGGTGACTCGCTAATAAATTTGTTCCTAGCAGCCCTTGATGCCTCGAGCCCCCCCGCGCGCATTGGAACGCCCCTTTCGCGGCCCTGGGGAATCGTTCTCGAGCTCTTAACGAAGGGAACTTTTTAAACGTTCAAACTTTATTTGTCTTCGAGATGCGACGGGACGTTTCGCACCCGGGAATCGCGCGATTACTTAAATTCCAGACCATCAGGAGGGGACGACTGATGAAGACGCGGACGTAAAGGAAAATCGCGAACAATTTTCGGCGACATTGACAATGTTTGTTCGTAAGAATGTATATATACAGACATATGCTTTCTCTTTCATCAAGGTCCCAGATAAAAAAGGAATATAATCGTACAGAATCGGATTACAATTCTATCCGGATTTTAAAGAAACTGATAGAAATGTATAGAAAATGTACCCATTCCTATCCGTTTCTTTAAAATCCGGATGGAATTGTAAGATCCGATTCTGTAAGATTCTATCCACCTTTTTACCAGGGGTGGCTTCAGCGTATTCATCGTGATCATCACTGATCTTTATTTTTCTGTAAAATATTTCACACTTATTTATTTTATTTATTTCTTCCTAATTACCACATGCTGTTTAGGTACATACGTTGCCGCTATAGTTCAAATTACCAAATATAACAAATTATCCAGCAAAGTCGTGAACTTACTGCTTCTCGACTTGAGTTCAATCATGATTGAGTAATCTACCTGAATGAATCGCACTTTTCCGCCCGGTAAAGCGGGCGGAAAGTGTCTTTCGTACGTTCAAATTGCCAGCGGAATTAACTTTCAAGATCGCTTCAGTCATCTTTGACGTATTTTGAATATTTATTGAGTATGTGCATATAAAATTAAACTTTACTAGTTCAGGTATATCATAAAAAAAGAACTGTGCCCAGTAAACGAGAAAGTTTTGAAAAAACTCATCAATACCTAAACCTAAACAGTTGATGTTGAAAGGAACTAAAAAGAAGCATTAATAATTAAAAATGTTGATTTCTTCACAATTCAATCCTGGCTACTTTTGAGTATCAAACAGAATAGGTGAGATTTGTGTGTAATAGTTTAATAACATCTAGTGAAACTATTTTAAATAATAATTTTATTGAAAATTCTAATCGATTGCCTCATTTGAAACGAAAATGTCTTAAGACTTCGAGGCTTGAATTTAACTTAAACTTACCAAAAATTAAATAAAAATATGAATGAAAATATAAATAATTAAATAAGGCATTAAGTAAGAATTTAAAAGCTTGTACCAAGTTAAGGCGCAAGAAAACAATTTATAGCAGAGAGATTTCGAGTATGTCTCTCCTTATGACATGTAAGTATTGAATACTATTTAAACCAATAGTAATAACTGGATTTACTATGTATTGCAATAGTGAATTATTCAGTACTATTAACATATGTGGATAACTCAGACATTACGATAATAATGTTCAAATGTACCTTTCCCTAAGGGTCGCTAAGTGATTATTGGGACTCCTTTAAACATTCATACTTACAATTGATAACATGGATTATTTTGAATAATTGAAATTAATATTTGAAAAAAAAAATCAATAAAAAGACTTAAATATTAAATACTGATAAGACACTCTACAATATTTAAATATAATGCTGAAACAATATAATTCAAATTAAAACAGTACGTAAAGGTAAATAAAATAATTAATATAAGTATTTTTTCTTGGTGTTGAGGACCGGTTAGATTGGTATTTAATAAATGATATTTGTGAAGAGCATGTGTTACGTATGTTATAACCATGTTATGTACTTTAGAATAAAACTATCAATACAATATCGAAATCTGAAATGGCAATATAAGAGATTTTACTTATCTCACGTTATATTTTTAATTAAAAAATACAATACATCGATAAACATATAATATACCTTATTATATTAAACTTGAAGAAACATTCTTAGCGATGTAAAACAGCTATATATATATCTCAAAATACAAGTATCAATTCGGTTTTGATTTATCGTGTGTTGTAACAATAATGTTACACACGTATTGTTATGTATTGTATATACAATGTATATACATATAACATATGTTATTGTCTTCGCATGGAAAACTTGCATATATATATATTAACTACTTTCATCCAAAATATTTTACGAAAGGCTTTAATTGAGATTTTTACATACATTTTATCTATAAATCACCTAAACGAGTGTTTTTAAACATTATTAATTGCTTTTACACTTATGAACATTTATTATTCAAATTTTTCAGATGAATTGTGAATTTCTAGAATCCTTCTATAAATCTATGTGATATGAAAATAGTTTTAAAACTGCTCAGTTATGTCACGTGATTAAGCATCAGCTGTTCACAAATGGCCGATCCGGCTTATGCGCGAGGTGCCGGCGGTCGTTTGTGTACAATCAAGATTTGTGCATCGATTTTGCGACGCGCGATTAAATATATTTCCGTTATCGGTTCTGACTCGTCGCGAAAAAAGTTGCGTTCCCTCCATCTGCCGCTTTATCGATTTTTACCTCTAACAATGAGTACAGACACAAAAAGTTGTTACATATATAGCGAAGATTCGTCTCTTTCGTCTGTTCTTTTGCCAGATAATGTACCAATTTTTGTTGGCAGAAGTTGCGATACGAAAATCACTGACACACAGTGTTCGCGACGTCAAGGTTAGTTTAATAGCTTTTCCCACTTTCCTCGATGCAAATTCCCCCACGGCGCAACATTTAAATATGTACTCCTGAATTTTCGTCGCGAACTCATGATATATAGAGATCATTTCGATTGGTTGTCAGTTGTTTCATTCCGAGATGTCCTACTGAATCAGTGTATTTTTTGTTATTATTTTTTTTTTACGAAATTTAACCTAGAATAGTTTGTTATGATTGTTTACATTTTTTGAAATCAGTTTAATATTTACATGTGTGATGAAGTCAATTTTGTTGTTTATTATCTTATCAGTTCGACTGTATGCTAGCTATGCAGACAAGAAGGTGTTCGTTGAACAGATAGGACCTCGTTCTTGTGGCTTAAATGGATTCAAGACAGAGAAGGGTGTGAAAGTTATTGCAGAACACGGTGATCGACTCGAAGTTCTATATGGGAAACACCCATATCGAGTGGAGTTCAATCCCTGTCCTAGTACGCAATCTGGTCAGGGTAACGTGAAAAAACGAGTGCATTCGACAGGTAATGAATGCGACGATGATGATGATAATTTGCTATCTTCTTGTCAATCAAAGAGACCAAAGACAGAGGATCGTGTAGAGGATAGTCAACAAGAAACAAAAAATTCCTGTGAAAAATATAGTAACGACTTTATATTACCTGGATGCAGTAGAGATGCAACAGACGGTAATGATGTCAAAAATGGTGCCACTGATACAACAAACACTGATATTTGGGAAGAATTTGATAACAAAACTCTTTATGTATTTACGAGTAAAGGAGTAGAAGGTCGATCAAAAGTAAGCAATTCAGAATAATTTTTTAATTGTAAAAACGAAAATATAGCTAACAATAAGCAATGTCTAAGATTGCAGCATATGACATGGATAGGACTCTCATAAAGACTCAGTCTGGATTGCAATTTCCCAAAGATTACAATGACTGGAAAATTTTGTATTCTGATATACCAGGAAAATTAAAACAATTGTATGCAGATAATTATAAAATAGTAATATTTTCAAATCAGGCAGGTTTTCATACAGGAAGGATCAGTGTCAAGGATTTTAAAACAAAAATAGAAAGAATCGTAAAACGATTAGGTATCCCAATACAGGTACAAACTGTTTTTAATAATTTATTTTAACAATCCGAAGTCATGTTAAAAACAAAAATCTAATAATATATAGCTACTTAAACTTAAAGGTATTCATAGCTGCTGGTCAAGATTTTTACAGAAAACCTCGAACTGGCATGTGGGATTTCTTAGCAACAAAAGTATGAATAAAACAAGTTTTTATTTTCTGTAAAGAAACTAATAAATTATTTTAAATTAATTTATAATTATTTTTAGAAAAATCAGGGCATACCTGTTGATAAATCGCGATCATTTTATGTTGGAGACGCTGCCGGTCGACCAGCAAATCATAGTTCCAAATTAAAGAAAGACCACTCTTTAGCTGATAGGCTATTTGCTTTGAATTTAAATTTAACTTTTTACACACCAGAGGAACATTTTCTTGGACACAAAACGGCAGTTTACAATCCGCCTGTCTTTAATCCTAAAGATGTATTAAAATCGAATACTAGTCTTTTTGATAAGCCAGATGCTAAAATTACTTCACCAAATCAAGAGGTAACTAAATTCAAATATGATATTACATTTCTAATTTCATATTACACACTAGATATTTTGTATAATTGTTATATAATGTACCTCCATTTTGAGTTTCTATAGGAAACTCAAAATGGACTTAACATAGAGGCCTCCTCACAGCCTCAAGGGAGCATGACACAAAAGTTCGAATAACGGACAAAGTGTCTAGGCGAATATTTTAAGTCACCAGCTCCAAAATACAATACTATACTTATAAATGTGATTATAAAAAAAGACTAAATAAATAAATTTCATAGGTCATAATTATGGTTGGTAGTCCTGGTTCAGGAAAATCGCACTTTGCAAAGACGTATCTTCCAAATTATTTTTACATAAACCGTGATACGATTCGCAGCTGGCAAAAGTGTGTAGCCAAAGCTGACGAAGTACTGTCTCAAGGACAAAGTGTTGTTATTGATAACACAAATCCTGATCCAGCCACCAGACAAAGGTATATTGACATTGCTAAGAAGCATAATGTTCCTGTAAGATGTTTTGTAATGGCTTTACCAACAGAACACGTCAAACATAATAATGTGGTAAGACTACTAATGACAAATTAATCCGATAATTTATATTTGTAAAAATTATATAACTTTTAATAGGCATATTTTACTTTTTTATAATATTTGCATTTTTATTTTCAAGTTTCGAATTCTGACAGACTCCAGCCATGAAAAAATCAGTGATATTATCATAAATAGCTATGCGTAAGTCTTTATCAGCATTTATAAAATCAATTTCTAATCTTGCATACATTACATAATTTCTTCTTTTTTTTGTTGTTGTTTAGAAAAAATTACAAACCACCTGAATTGAAGGAAGGCATTTCTGAAATCGTCAAAATTAATTTTGTTCCTAAGTTCAAGTCGACGGAAGAAAGGTCTCTTTATGAAATGTATCTATTAGACAAGTAAATTACACCTGCAAATACAGTTGAACTTTCAGTCATTATCTGTTGAACAATTTTACATTTGGGCTAGTGACAAGCAATATTTGCAAATACATTCCTAAATTATACTTTAGTGCATCGTTTTGTATTCACGTTCGATTAAACTGTGAATAAAATATACTTAATTTGTAAAACATTACTATTTATTAATGAAGTACTCACTTATTATCTGCAACAAAAGCAAAGCGAGATTTATCTTCTTCATAACTCACTTTCAACAGATATTCAAAACAGACAGCTTAAAATAAAAATAATACTTTATTTTTATTCTACCATAGTTTTCAAAATTCATTTTTTCATTTTTGAAGATTTGCATCGTTCTAGACTTTATCCACTATATTGGATTCATTTTGAATTTCTTTGAATTCTGAACAAGAGTGAGTTTACTTTTAATAATTTATGTATTTGGTAAAAAACGAAGAACAAAATCAAATACGTTCTTGTTTTCTCCCTCCGAAACTAACCTCTAAGATAAAAATTCGAATTTCTTACATTTTTGTGCAGAATTTCACATTTCTATCTCAATTAGTTACGGAGAAAAGGTATTATACGTAATACCAGCCATTGGTAACGCTACATAACCTACAAATGCAGTTGTACTGTTCTTGAGAATTGAGGTTAGGTACCCCCTAGTGAAAATATGTGTCCAAATTCACGCTTGAGTCACTCTTTATTAGGCGTTAAGAGTGACTTAAAAGTAACATGAGTGTCATTTAAGAGTGAATTTGGACAATTTTACGCTTCGATTTTATCCAGGGCCGTAAAATTTTCGTAATCTTTTCAACGGATCATCACATATATTTTTGCATGTCATTTACATTCTGTCTCCAGTACCTGACGATTTCTTCGCCCTCGAATTGATTTCTTTTTGAGAAACGTTTACTTAAATTGCGAACGATAACATCGCAAAAAGTCCCCCCCTCTCCCGGCATCTCGTCTTGTTTCCGGCGGTTCTGAAATTCAAACCAGAAGTTTCCTCGCGTTCGCCGAAATTCACCCATGGATATATCTCGACGGAAATAATAATCGTGAAAAAAAAAGGCGAAGAGATAAGAGGAACGTATTTACGTGCTCATTACTTACCCGCGTATTTGAGAAAACAAGGGCGGAAAAAGAAGCTCCGCGGTTCCGTCGAATAAGCGGCCGGGTAATTATTCGCGATATGCCCCTCTGGGTGTTCCGGGGGTGAAGCCTCCTATATACTGCGATATGAAGGAGCTTCGATCCGGAGCTTGCGGGGTTGAAGGCTGATAGCGCTTCGCCGCGGATATAACGACTCGCCGAAAAATTAGAAAATGGAACGAACCACGATTAATGTATCGGGGATTTTTTTTTTTTTTTTTTTACCAAGTTTTCTTCCACGAATATTCGCTCCGTTCGTTCGTTAGGGCCGACATTCGTCGCCCAAGGGGAAAATAAAATTCCACTCGATGAGGAAGGTCGTAAAGGAAACGGTCTGCCAGCAATGTTCTCGGTTGGTTATATAATATACGAAACACTTTGGCGTGGATGAAGAAGCGAGTACGATACGCCATTTTGAAATTTGAAACAGAGGCATTGTTGTCATTGTTTTGGTTTTGCTTCAGACCCAACAATATTCAATTTTTGGCGTTGGTGTCAATTTGTCATTGCGGGAATACAAACGGCACCTTTAATTATTGAACTCCTTAACTTTATTATTTCATCTTTGGATTTTGGATTTGAATTTTGAATTATACGGAGACGAAACAGAAACGTAGAGTCGAAAGTAAGGGCACCTAATCGCGCTGATGAGAATTTGAGGTTATATTTTTGAAGTTATGTCTTTTACTTTCCGGCACGAGTCCCATGCTTATGTGCGAATTCCTGAAGAAGCGTACAAGGTATCGCTACGTCGCTGTCTTCGCGATGTTTAATTAGAAAAAAGTGGTGAAAACGTCATTGTTTATTATTATTTTGTTTTGGCGTTTGACACAAGAAGACGATCGGTCAATTGTACCTTCATACATGGACATTAACATGAAAACATCGAGAGCTCGCGCATTATGGTGTTTATACGCCCACGCATTGTCGTCTTCGCTTCAAGAATCGTCGGTGAAAATCCCACGAGCCGGAAGGGGAATCGACTAATAAAACCATAAGGAAGCTTTAAATCATTGTCGAAATAAAATATGGCGCTAAACCCGATCGCCAAGAAAAAAAATGCCCCTGCCGTAAATTGGTAAACCGCCATTAAGCGTTCAGGTACTTTACAAAAGGATCCCACTAAATTTCTGGGGACAACGGACGTCGAGTGGAAGAAATCGAGTAGGAAATTTGACGCCCGAATTTCAGCCGGCATACGCGATGACGAATGGATTAATAATTCGGCGCGAGCCCCGGCTATCGAAGAAAACTCGCATTCTATGGTAATGAAATGGGACTCAGCCGCGAACGGCACTGGCGCGCGTTTCGCTCTCGCGACCCTTTTACGAGGCTCGCGGGCAATCGGCGCTTCCGTGACCAAGGCTGTCCGTTATTATTTTATTAAGTCGTATAATACTGCGAGCGGCCGACGCGGCGTCGAGATATTCGAATGGACGAATGGGGGTGGTGGTAGGAGGTCGCTCACGGTCCCGTACGCGCGTCCTCATCCCCCTATTTGCGTCCGCAATTCCGTGCAAGTATGCAGATCTAAGAATTCAAATGACTGCCCCGTAGCGACCGTAAAATGGCGGACAATCGCGCTCGTAAAGCACTATATTAAAATTCTATATCGTCGCACGCACGCGGCACGACTATGGACTGGCGCGGCGTCCGGCGCATCCACACCGGGATGAGAGAGAAGAATGGACGACGAAATTGCTGTATGTACCTGCATTCAATTGCGATATCGCGTACATTATTCAGCACTTGTGCGAGATAAAGACTCCAACTGACATTCTTCGTAGTTCTTTATCTTATTCGTAATTGGATATCTTATATTAGAATCTCATCTTTAGTTTATGGCTATTTATTCCTGGACTCCATTACTTTTAACGTCGAGACCTGAAATATTGGGCAGAAACTGACACACTTTCTATTAGGGGTACTTTACCAGTATTACTGGTTCCACAATTGACTCCAAATCGCTTCTTATTAAAACAAAACGCATCTATATTCATCAGGTACGCTTGTTCACGTTTGGACCAGGCCCTGATCAGCAAACCAGCAAATCAGCAAATGGTATTGCAAATATGTGAGCGGAATACTATTATCTATATGTCCCCTCTATCCCTGTCTCCATGGACGTTGCCTCTTGACACCATACTGAGGTACCCGATAGAATCATGAAAGAGATGTTCCAACTAATGGTATAAAAAGATCTCATCAGAAATTTCGAAGCCCATAAATACCAAAAACGAAAAATCTAATGGATCGACGTAAAGAGAACCAATTGGCCAGAAAAGCATATATATTAACTGATTAAAAAGGAGGTCTTATGATTAAGATCCATTGGACTACTTTAAATGGTAATGCTGGACTACTGATAACACCATTATTATTCATTATATTTATTGCTACTTTATTTATATCATGCCCATCGCGATCATTGTGCAGAAAAGACGAAGAAAACCCGTTGCGTTGCCGCGAAATCTAGCAAAAAAAAAAAAAAAAAAGAAAAGAAATAAACGACAAAAACCCCACAGAAAAAAAAGAAATGAATTCAACGACAAAAACCCAACAGCGCAAATTTTTTATCGCAAAACGTAATCAAAGGCGAGGACCTCGCTATACCGCAGGAAAAGCGGAAGACGGGGGGAGAGAGTGGGTGCGTAAAAGAAAAGAACTGTCGTTGGTCAAAGTGTCGGCTAATGCAGTAATTCAAACCCGAAAAGTCGCGCGGCCGCGCGAAGTGACCGGAGCCTTTTATTCCCCGAATACACGGGGTGCACACACCCTGGGATTCATAAAGCGACCGTGAAATATTGCCGCAAAGTAAGTTACGTCGTTTAGTATGATTTGAGCCGGGCTAATGTACTTTAATAACGTATTTTACGTAGCGAGAAGCTGCGACGAAGGCTTGTAGGCTTGTAGGAACGAGCGACGTCGACGACGACGGTGAACCTCGGCCGGCCAATTGGGACATTTTTGGTCGCACTAAATACATAATTCGCACTGCGACCTACGCTGCTCTCCACTCTTTTCCATCCGCCTCCAGAAGTATTTTACTGCCAATTACGTCCTGCCGGAACCTCGAAATTTCGTCGTTTGCGCGAAAAAGGAAATGAAGACCGCGCAACATTTTACGATGTATCTCGATAGCGATGATTGGAACTAGATTTTGGGTACATTCCTTTAAATGGTTTAAGTTCAATCTTTTAATATTTCTTAGAGCTGATCACGTTAGGAACACGAGGTTTCCTCTATGACCCAAATAGCTCAGAACCTAGCGTAATATTAAAATAAGATTGATGTAAGGTTACAAGATTGCTGTGACCTTGTAGTGAGGTCTGGTGCTGTAAGGGGAAGCGGGGTCCCATCTGTGATATGGTTGTCATCCAATGGTAGCAATGACAGCCTCCAGCTGCGGTTTTTCAATGTTATTCCTACATATTCCTCTGAAAGCTTCCTCTTGTTCCTTCCTTGGTTTAAACAATACGTCAAGCCTCCAACATCACAAAGAAATTCTAGCACGTATTACACTGCTCGAGGAATACGATTAGAGTTTCCATTTCTGCGCGTCAGCTGTTATAATTAGCTGCTTCAAACGTAGGGAAATGACGCAATCTTAAATATTTCTACGCTAAATTAACAAAACTGGAAAAAATGTCTGAAATGTAATTGTTGACAAAACAGCTGTTACTTTGAATTACAATCCAATGAACGTGTACGTAGGAACTTCTTCAAACTACGACGAGGCGCCTCTCCGCTGCGCAAAATTTGTAATCCCCCGTCGTAAATAAAGCCTGAGGTTTAATTTCGAATTTCATCGGCCGGATCTCGCGACACCGTCGGGCTGTTTCGGAATTCGAAACGATCGCCTCGACGGCAGTACGGCGTGTTATACGGATCCGCCCTCACGTGTATTTGTCTCCATACCGGCAATACGTGTGACGCCGCGCCGGGCGCCGCGTCGTTCGCAAGTGAGAGGAGAGAGGTAGGTTCGGGCAGACCGGCTCGAAAGCTCGAATTATAAAGGGGTGCCTCGTTCGCGCTAGTGCCGACGTCGGCGTGAACGAGCCGGCCTGTAATGCGTTATTAATGAACACCAAGAATCTCATTAAAGATTGTTTGTATATCAAACTGTCCACTAAATTATGCCCTATAACCCCTGGCGCTTGGCCTGTGCCTTTCTCGCGCCTGGAAACTATTGACTTGCCGAGTGGCGCAGCGGAATGCTCGCCTTCCTGTTGTAAAAGCCGACCGCTGATTTGCAGCAACAAATTTTCAGCATTTCGGCCGATCGAAAATTGATTGGTGACTGTTAGATTATTGAAAATGAGAAAATCTCGATAAAGTAGCGGATACTGGAATTATTTTTGGAGGCTTCGACGCCGTTGTCGCAGTACCGAATGGGGAGTCAGTTATTTCGCTACCTTTGGAACATACATTATTAGGGGATAGTGCGAGCTTGCGAATGCAGGGGAGAAAGAGGGCGAATCGAGCGTGTGCCGTCGACAAAAGAGGATACGAGGAACCGAAAGGCCGACCGAGAGAGTGAATGGGGGCGCTAGAGAGAGACCGAAAGAGACAGGCCCGGATACAGTTAATCGTTGGAAAGCTATTAACTTCGGACTGGAATGCCCCATAGCGCCTCATTTCGTTCAACGCAAATTTACATCGCTGCATGGTCGACCGCTGCATCGCTCGAGTCGACGCGACGACGTAACGGGTGTGAAATTAACTTCCGTTACTAATAATATAGATTAGGTAATTTGATAAAAAAAAAAAAAATTCTTCAGTAGTGCCGTTATCCATCAGCGTTTAATATTTGCGGTTCGCAGTTTCATACTTGTCCTTTTTATTGTAGGTTTGAAACTTAAAAATTAAAATGTAATTTTCAGTCCGGTTGTTCAAATGTCTTCTTATCACGAGAAGTTCCAGTCCGAGTTGTAGCGAATCATTTTTTTCTGCTCGGTAAATGAGGTTGTGAACTTACGTAAAATGACTACGAATATGGACTATGGAAATTTACTCCTTTTAGAGAATCGTTTACAGCCCACATGGAGCCTAAACACAATGATTCCACTTTCATAATAATTCACGAATGTGCCATACCGGTCGAACTTAACGAGTCAAGACCACTAATTAAGAGGGGGCATGCTGGTGAAGGAGTGAGCCAAATTCAACGGCGCCTTATGAGGGAAACGGTCATATAGCAAACGGGGCCACCCAGTTCTGCCAAGTTAACCAATTTAGTCAAAGCTTGTAGACGATCAACGTCGCGTAATCGGTGTCCCGTTCCCATAAGCTTGGCGAGGAACAGCGCCACCTAACCCTTCATCGGCCCATGCTGAGTCCTGAATATTTGCGCTACTCGCACGTTGTCACGCTGCCTTGTTTGCTTATTAGTTTCCAACTTACGCGCTTGACTTTAAAGTTGCTCACGTCGCCGTATGCGATGCACGATGACAACTACGATGATACCATATAAATTACACATTACAAAATTTCCTTTCTTTTCTTCCTACGTGTCATCCCTGACTACGTGAGAAAAGAACCGTAAGGTTTGATCGTAATTAAATGGTTGAACATTCAATTCGGAAATAGCATCTTCGGTGTCGTGCCCTCTATTCTCGACGGGAAAGACTCCCGCAATGGGATTCGTTTTAAAAATCTCGGAAAATGATTAAAGTTAAGCTTACGGGACAGCGCCTTAATTTGTACAAACGGTAGAATATATCTCAGGAATTACACGAAGCGTATAAGAGCGCGCATAGAGACGCGAGTTAGCTTTGCATTATTTGCCAAACGTCCTCACGTCATTTGCCATTCTTGCATGTATTATGTCTTTACGTCAGCCGCTTATATGCGCATCCTAATCCACGAGATGTGGAAAGTCATAACGCCATCTACTATCCGCGATTTTGTCCCCCACCTATCATTTACGGCAACTTTGGGCCGGAATTCCTAAGTATGACGGATTCTTAACATTTCTTATTCGCCTTACCATGACTTTGCAAACATTAACGGTATACAACGTTCTTTTTTATATTTTTTATATTCGGCTAATTAAATTCACCTGTGGTCAATCTCCGATAATCGTATGCTTTCAATGTGCTTTGACGTCTTCAATCCTTATATTCCAGTTAGTCTTATATTCTAACATCTTAACCGTAAATTCATTTCAGCTGAAAAAAATATAAGAAAGGCGATCATAGTAAGGAAACTTCTTTATCCCGAATAAATCCTTCTCTCATCCAGTGAAAAAAACCGAATTCTAGTCCCAGCATTTTCCCGACATCAGCCAGTGAGCATTCAAGAACGATTTAGCCGAAAGATGCCTGAGTTAATTTCGCGTCTCTTAATCGTCGGTAACCGTAAACGGTGCCAGCCCGTTTTCCACGCTATATATCCACGGTATAAGCCGTATCAGTTATAATTTATAACGTTATGGCGATTTTATGTATATCTTCTCACGGCGAGAGAAAGGGAGGGGGAGTGGGCGTCCGCAGCGGTATGCAAATTATTATCGCGGGGCGATAATTTAAATGCATATTTCGCCTCCTATATCATTTTATTATTGCGAGGCAAGTTAAGGTCCCGTGCCCGCTTACGGGGAAAGCGCGAGGAAGATGCCGGGGAAAAACCTGCCGCGCGCGCGATCCTCTCGCCCTGGTCCCCCTACATCAGAATCGCTATCGAAGCGTTTTCGGGCAGAGAGCCCCGTCTCTCCTGGATTAATGTTTACGAGATAATCTTACTTTCGAATCCGCATCCTGTAATTTCGTTACGGACTTTCGGCAGACGAATTAAAACTTTGGCCGTTTTTGTTATTGATCCGGTTTTTATTCATACAAATGACCGTGCACCAAGATGAAGAGACACGACTTTTCGTAACGATTGCCTGTCACGTAAGTACTCGCTATCTTCCGAAGACTAGTAAATTTCGAGTTACCTTAAAAACACCTTCTGACGCGGAAAAGTTCCCCGCGGAACTAAACTCATGTACTAAAAACACGCATTAAAAGAAAGAAGATACGGAAGAAAGTCAAGTTTGCCGAGTTGGATATCCATTCGATGGACTTTATTTAGTGATGCTTTCTTTTCAATAGGTACATTCTTTGCTCAATGTCAGTTTCTAGACCTACATTTATGGTGTTTGGCCACCACTGGAGCAAAGGGGGAAAACTAGACAAGAGTTCGAGATCTGTTCATGGATTTAGCCTATTTTCAATGTTGACACAATTGAGCTGATCCCACTCGACTTATGCCCTACATCCCAATGTACATCAAAATAGGACATCAGTCCCTACGTTGTAGTGAAATTTTGTGGCAAAGTTTCTGAAGATATCTCAGTGTATTCTACATACCAGTACGTATCCTTTAACGTAAAGCGTAAGTTTACACCGACTTCACCCATCATCTTTAAAAACTCACAATTCGTAAAAAAAAAAGAAGACCCGAAAGCTTGTGCAATAACCAACTTCAATAAATTGCCGATACTCGCATGAAAGTACACGGGCATCTAAATAAGATAAAGAGAACACGGAAAAGCGGAGAAACGGCGCAAATAAAGTCGGTCGAAAAAAAAATGACAGAACAAAGGCTGGAGAGGAATCTCGCGCGTAACCTGGTGGGAGATGAGGTCGAAAGCTGCGGTCAGTATTTTCATTCCCAACCGTTATCGCGGTCGCTGGAAAAGGAAGGCGGGCGGTGCGACCGAGTTCGGGTCAGTAGCGAAAGATACATGTAAGTTGACCCCGCCCTCGGGACCTCTCTGGACGCTTATGAATATTAATTTCGACCCCCGCGAAAGCAGCCCCGGACAAGAACAAATTAGATCTTTCCTTCCATATATTTCCCTTTTATTCGCCGCAGCTCTCGGCTCTTAAACTCCATGCGGAATGTACAAGTCCGATGCGCATCGCGTTCACCGAGCTTTGTATTTTCCCCGAGTCTCGCACGGTCTCTCACCTCTTTCGCCCTAACGAATGAAAAGCCAATCGTGCAAGGCGTGGAATATGAAGGTGCCTACCAAAAATTGCCAAAAAGTAAAAAGGGCATGCAGACTACGAAAAGTATCATTGCGCTGTACTATTTACTAATGAAAGATTTGAAAGGCTAATTAACTAGAATTCCCAATATATTGTCAGATTACGCTATGATGGATCATCGATTGCAAACCGATTAAGTGCCATTAGCGTAGGTAAACGAGCATGCATTTAAATGCATTATCATTAATGCCTATTAAGTTTGCGGAATAATTAAAATTTGCTATCCCCGCATTCGTTATCTTTTTAAATTCCGGACATAGAAGCGAGATTCGGAGTCGGGCGTGAGGCAAAGAAGATGCAGAGACAGACCCAGTACTCGCCGGCTTTCCTGAATCCGGCAGTTTCATAACTACGGATATAACCAAGAGTTAAAACCGCAGCACGAATGTCGTATCGCAGAACCCCTACTCGGTCGGGATGCTAGTTTCTTTTATCTCTCTCGCTCTCGCTCTTACCTCGTCTCGTACTCCTTCTCCGTCTATCTTACGTGTCTCCTTCATGCGAAGGGCGAATCTTATTATCAAACTAAATCTCATCCACGAAACAAGTACCTGCTTGCCTACCCTCTGCAACCCCCGCCGTCCCAGTATACGCGCGTCATCCTCGCTCGAGCGGGGAGACTTCCCCGTTGAGTTCCCGTCGAAAAGTTGTCCTTGTCTCTCAAGTAACTTTCTTATCTCGAATTACTTTTAATCTAAAAAAATAGATTTGTGACCGGCAAGCATTCGCGCAAAATTTCCCGGAGTTTTGAATAAATAATTGCCCTGCGACGTAACGTAGTTCGGACGTTATACGTAAAATTTAAAAAGTGCCAGACCACCATTTTAGAGGCTGGTAACAAAAGGTAATTCATAATGAAAGAAATTTAAAAATTCGTTTTATAAAATATATAATGATTCCTATTTCTTTGTTTTTTTTTTTTTTTTTTTTTTTTTTTGTCAGAAAAAAGAACTTTGATACTACCAAGTATTTATTCTGTAGCATGGGTCCGATGAATTGAAACGAGAATCTCAGCGCAGCAGGCGTTAAACCCACCGCCACGGTTCCGGGGCTTTGCTAGAAGTATCTCGTAAGTAACGAAGAACCTTAAAGCCACCGCGAACCCCGAGGGGTGTCGTCGTAACTTTTAGATACAAATTTTCGCTGCCAAAATGAGCGCTGATGATTTTCTCTAATTTCCAACGTTTCAGGACTTAATCGCACAACTTTCAGCTTGTAATTCGAGTGTGTAAATTTTAATTCCCCAAATTTGCATCGATAATTAAAAATCCCATATAAAACTAGAACATTAATTAATTAGCAGGTTAAAACGACGGCAATTAATAACGTGACGTTCTTGAACGCAGCGATACCAGAGAGCACGAGAATCTCACCGTTGACGTGGTACTCGCGGATTTGGGTGCACGAGGGCGAATAAGAGTTTCGGTGCGCGAGGGAGGTCGCAAGAGTGACGTCAGACATTAGCAGTAATGCTCGAGCGCTGGAATGCTCCTACATCAGCCGGCACATAAAGTGGCCATTTGTTACGTTATTACATACGTTTGATACACAACGTGTGCGGAAGGAAACTTAGCAGGGGTAGGAGCTAGAACGCGTATAAGTCAGGCGCGGATTTCAAAGCTGACTGTCCCCTAATACGAGTCGATTTAAATTATTAATTTGCCACGATAAATGTCAGCATTTAACGTAAAAATGACGCTCTTCATTTATTACGGGAACCTAGTTTCTCGCGCAATTAGTACTTTTCAAATCTATGTTCGCTATGAATTAAAAATTCTTAATAATGTCGAGACACTCGTTAGCAAGAAAAAAAAATTAAAAACCTATTTTACGTGTACGACCGAAAATACGTTGTAAGAACAATTAGTTCGGTCGCTCGGGTACGTGGAGTATCTTTGATTAACGACCACAAAACTGGCTGTCGAGTGCGATCGATCGCGGAGCCCTTAAATACACTCGGTTAGCGTTCCGGCGCTAACAATAAGAAATATCACGATGGGTAATTTATAGCCGATCGCAAAAAGCATCGGAGAAATTATAAATGGCTGCTATTTATTACGGGTGACAACCTGCATCGTTGTTTCCGTCTCTTCTTTTGCCCGATACATTATTAATAACGACATATTATAACTCGATAACGTAACGCGATTCATCTATTTTTGCCTAAGAACTGCTTTTTGGGAATTGATACGATGAAATTAGCTTTTGGAAACTCTTTATTTTCATTGGTCACAGTAATTATTCGTCGTGATAACGATGATATTTAATGTTTTGACAGACGAATGAAATAATAAAACTACTGCTTTTGCTCTGAAATTTTCTCTGGAAATTGGAAGAGGGGGGAGGTGCGGTGGTCATGTAGGATGGCTACTATACGAAAACATTTGTCTGGCTAAAGAACCCGTAGCCGGCATCTTGATAAACATTCTTTAGATAACCGTTAATGATAAAATTTCAATGATTCAATTGTCCAATGCAATGTGAAATTTCTGGATATTTACTATGAAGTACGGACTATTTTAGGCAATCGATTGAAAAACAAAATATATTTGGATTAAATAAAAATATATAAGTACATCTTTCATCGTATGAGTTGATTTTAAGGTATCGCTGTTTTGTCTCGTCATACTGACACATTATTATTACTATATTGGCATTTTTCCATGCAATTAAGAAATAAATGTCATTCATCCACCAAGTGTTAACACGGACTTCCCCGTAAAATCGGTGACGCGAAAGAAACGAATATCGCGAGCGACTGAACCGTCGGAAAAGTACAAATTGGTTGATGACAAAGGCCATTTTCGGTCGGAGAAACTCACTCGATACGTGATACGCGTTATCGTCTCGCGCTTCCCTTTCGCCATTCGCACTCTCTCGTACACTCACGGACGCGGATGTATTCCGTTTGTTCGCGATCCGTGACTAATGCGCCGCCGAGTATGTGACTCGCGTTCGTAAGTTCAAAAGGGGCCCCAAGTGCCAAAGTCAATAACTCAGCTTCGGCGAGTGTATTCGTTTGATTTGTCGCGTATTGTTAATAGCGCTACTTTTTTCACAGAGTGCGGAGCGACGAAATTCCGCAGGGCGTATTTCATAAGCGTCAGCGTTCCCTTCAACGAATTATGACGTCCATGAATAATTGACAATTTCAAAACGAGGTGAGGCGACTCGAATTAAGGAATCCTGCTTTTGATAGCGCCGACGATTCTGAATAATTTTGGGCGACGAACACTACCACTCCATATTCCAATAAATTATCCGATTGATAAAGGATGAAAATTCGTGAAAGATGGTGAATTTGTAGAGAATTATCTATTATCGTTTGTTCAAGAAGTCGTTCATCCGATCATGATCTTTTTAAATACTATTTTTTTGTTTCCGCTTCTTGATCTTCTCACTTGCTATAACAGTCGACTATGCTCCCTTGGTATCCATATTCATGTCCAATATTACAAGACTTCCGTAAGAATAATCTTAAAAGTAATACAGCAAAATCTTATGCTGTGCAACAATGAAAAAATCTGCCGCATCGTTATTGACCCAAACTCCACAAGGGTGCCGTGAAGCATTCAGCTACGAAAGATCTCATGGACAACACGAGAGTCTGGATGACATACAATTCATCAAAGGCATGACTTTTCATCAAAGTCCATAATTGGTGCAATAATAACTTTATAGGGAAGATCAATTCATGCGAATTAAGACTATCGCTTCAGCTCGAACGACCAGGAAACAAGACGTGAGTATAATTGCTTCCCAAATATCGATTAATCCATCTAGCCAAAAGAGATTTTTTCGAAAGAAGTACTAAATCGTTCTAATTGTACGATTAACTTTTTTACAATTCAACTGATTTACACTTTGTTCAGAAATAATTCTCGTTACGTAGCGTGCGAAGAAAAAAATGGCACCCTTCAGATACACATTGTTACATCACAGCATTACTTATTATTACTTCCATTCCATATATTAGAGGCAATTCGTCAAATCGCAGAGTGAATAAGGACGAACCCGCGAATAGCAATTTTCCCGCGGTGTAAAGTAACGATTCGGAGAACGCGTAGCGGCGGTTGATTTGAATTTTACGAGGCGTATGCGCGTTCGAACCGCGGTGCAATTTAAATTATAGTACCTATCTGTACATAATTTATATCCTTGTTTTCTCGCGCATTTCGGAACGGGAAAACGCGTTCGATTTTCACGGGGAATAAGGTAAGGACGGAGGAGATTGATACATCAATTTAAATTATCCTGAATTATTCTTGCAATATCGGGTCTTTATGGCTCGGAAAATGCCGCCGTCTTGTCGCGGCCTAATGGCGATTTCCCAGCCATCTCCGAAGGTTTAATGGACTTTTTTGAACTATAACCCGAACATTTTATGACCCTCCAATGAGATGCTGGAATCGTTTCCTTCGATTTGCAACTTGTGCGTCTTGACGTTAGAGGACCTGTTGACTTATTTTCCGCGGTGATGTGACTTGTTGACTCGCCATTTATCTCAACTTCAAACCATCTCCCTCAATTTATTTGTTTACGTGTCAGCCATACGCTAATGCTTTTTGCGGGACGTTAAATAAAAACCCGCGTATAATTATAATTTGTTGTATTCAATGGAGTGTCGATCTGATAATTCTTTCGATGAATTCGAATCGTGGAAAACAATCTGACGAATTCATCAGTGACATGTAACCGCCCTCACCATGATCCTATCTTCCCTATGTACTTTTAGCCGATGAAGTCGCTAGGTGCGATCGAGTCCAGCCGAAAAGGTTTAATAGTGGAACGAATAGAAGAAGTTTAAGACCTGCAGAGGTGTGGATGGAAAAATACGCGGAAGGAGAATATCTCCCATTCATCAGGCTGTCGCGCGAAGAGAAGAGCTTCCCGAACAAATGGTCGGGCAATCGGAGGAACGCTGCTGAAATACCGAATCGGATTGTGAGCTCGCATTATCATATTCACAATTTATTCGGTAGCGGGTGTCTACTTGTATACGTGTGAAATATAGACGGAACGATGTATCACAGCTCTCTCTGGCTGCAGCGCTAGATATCAGGCTGGGTACCCGCTTTTCCTTCGCCTTTGGCTCGCGGAATCTCTCACGAATGTCATTGCTGGGGTGAATGGTTATTACATTTCTTTCTTCAGCGGCCTTCAGGACTGATGGGTGTGAATATCAGCGTACACGACATTTTCTCTTTGCGTTTACGCGGAGCTAGAATTCGGTATACGATGAGACAGGTGCGCGCTGCGCATTTTGTCTCAGAACAAACAATTATTTTTTTAAATTGCCCAATTGTGTTATCAAACACGATCTACGAGTACGTTTGAAAATTGAATTTGTTTTCGATTTCATTTAACGGCGATCAAGAAAAATAATATTAATTAACGTCTATATTAGGGCGTAGCTCCCCGTCCGAATCATCTTTCAATAAATCTTCACAAATTCACAAGGTACCTAATAACGACGCACCGCTCACAAGTCTACGGGTCAGGACGAATAACCCGAAGAATTCGGCCTGTCACGAAAAGTAAATATTTTCCGAGCTCCGAGATACAAAAGATGCCGGGAAAAGCGATTTCCCTTGTCGTGACGAGGAGAAGCCTGGAATGTCGATTGGGCTCGATAAAGTAAAGGAAAATAATGGCGGTGCAAAGGCGATGGATAAGAGAGACGAACGACTCGAGGGCCGCCTACCATCCGAGCTAGTGGCAGGACCTCTGCCCGGCATCAATATACGAAGCACGAAATTCCAGCGACAATGGAGAAAAGACGAAGACGACGTCTAGGACGCCGAGGAGAAAGAGGGATCGTGTCGTTTTACTTTCTGAGGGGTGATCCACCTAGTATCATACATCATGCGTAATGCCGCATCCGATTCTCATATTATATACATGTCCGCGAGTGGTATGTGTACCGTTACGTGCTCTCGCGATACCTGCAGGCGGACGCGAGGGGTCGTATCGATAGTCTCTTCACTGTCTCATTCCGCAGAGATGTATACACGTACGCAAGTCGCTTCGTAGTGTGGCCCGCTACAAATGCGAACGTAAGCCGGATAAATGGAAAACTCTGTCATACCTCAATGTCAGTAGTAGGATTTGATATTTGCATTAACGTTGGCGAAGTCCTCGTTAATACCGACATTGAGATACTTCTCATGACAAAACAATATCTGATAATGCTATTACCATATTTATTTGCTGAAGCCTATATGCACTGTATCCAATAAGTCATCATTCAGTGACTGATCATTTGATGAGTTGTAATTGATGAAATATTCTTCCAGTTCTAATTTGTACTAAAACATAATTTATCGAAACTAACAATTTTAGAATTGTCCAGGTAACTGTAATTTCGATCAGTCGGTCGTAATTGTCCCACCTTAATCCAGCGTGAAGTCGGTCGTTTTCTTGGTCGTTGCTTGGCGTCCCAGTTCGATTTTCCCCCGCATTAGGTGCTCGAAACTCGCGCACTTTCCCTGCTACCCCCTCGCTAATGGTTTAATTGAAATCCGATTATCCGAAGACGTTCCCCTCTCTCTCGCGTGCCTTGTTCGAAAGCGGCTGGGCATGTTGCGCGCTATGAATCAAGAGCAGGTTTCGCCCGTCTGTTACTGACGTAATTATTGAGATCTCGATTTTGCGTGCCCGCCGCAAAGATATGTCCGCCGGCTACGGATGGCAGCTGCATTAAAATATTAATGACATGCCAGTATCGAAACCGGCGACCCTTTCCGCGATATAAATCATTTCCCATTCCGGCATCGATTCTTGTCGTTTTCATTCCGAACCCCTCGATGAGCGCTTTTCAAATCACCTTGGCGTAAGGGCTTGTAAACACGCGAAATGCGGCCTCAGCTTCAAAAGTATTAGATTATTTTCCAAAGCTTTTGTATCGGGTTTCTGTTATAAAGTTCTTCAGAGAATGTACTTCATCTTTACTATTTTCTCCCTTGTTTGAGGTATGTTGCTTTTCCCGTGTAATTATGATGCACTGGAATTGCAATACAAAGAAAAATGTAATAAACACAGAATAAGTCACGGTGTGTCGAGTTTGAATTTTACTTCATTATCACTGACTTGCTAAAACAATAACCCAGATTTGCAGTTTAAGCAGAATGGGTTAATTGCTGTAATTTCATTTGATATTACAATGATGATAGTCATCACTAAAAGCTGGGTAAATAATTACAGTCAGCGCTGGGGTAAGAAAGCACAGCGTTTGAGTATGTCCACTATTTTCTTATTTGCATGATCGAAACAATCATCTACTCAAACTCTGTAAGTATCAATTACAGAGTTTGTAGAAACACTTACATAGTTTTTAGAAGCTAAACATTAGGTAGTTAAAGAATTCAAAGGTCGGTCTTTAATAGAATAACAAAACGATTTAACGCCCTCCAGTGGAAAAATGATCTTAGTCCCAAAAGCCAGCGAATCATGTAGACATGGGCGTCCTTCGAGCGATAAGGCACTCTCTGGCATTCCCCTAGTGCTGTCAGGTGTGCATCTCGGATGTATCTTACGGCTTTGGGGTCACGCATAAGAATCGCGCGCGAGGTGGAAGCTAACGCAATCAAGTTTTAATCATGCTCCCGTCGCGGCCGGGGGTAGCGGGTGCAGGTCGCAAAGCGGCAGCCGCTGGCGACGATCTACGATACAATTACCAGTGTCGGGAGACAGCGGTCCTCTGCTTCTGGCGATCCTGCGGAAATTATGCCGCAGAGTTCACGCGCGAGAGAAACGACACTGAAATTCACCACCCGAATGGGAATTCCCCGGGACGCTGCGGAATAGGATGCTGAATACCTGGGCGCTGATAACCAACCGCTCGAATGTACACACCGACCCAGTACGCGATCCACCGACTAGATAAGCGTAAAATGTGTCGGACGTTTCAATTGAATTTACCGAATTACGTAGTTCGTTCATATTTGGAGGCGCGTGACACCGGCGGTCCCGGAAATTCCAGCGCCGCAGGCAATCTTATTATTGTCTAATTGCATGTGTCTCGATGATTAGATGAAAATTTTCATCCAAGGGTTTCTAATTATTACCGTCATTACCACCGACATCAAAGTCATCATCAGTATAAAATCTTAATTCATTGATCATTGTTCAATCTATTTTATTAAAATTCGTCATCAGCATCACTTGGCTGAAAGAAGCCTTCCACGTCCATTTGTGAACCCCATCCGACGAATTTCCCCAACATCCAAGAAAACCCAATCAGAGCGACGGAAGAATAAGAAATCGGAATTACCATTCGGAAGTCGTTTTTACGTTCACCGATCCGTGGAGTCAAATTTTCGCGCATTGTTGAGCCGGGCCAAGTCGAGACATTGATTGGTAGGGTAGGTCGCGCGAGTCTTCTCATCGGTCCACGTCAAAAACACAACCCTTCCGCGAACGCCTGCTTGGGGTGAAATCAAACGGCTGGAATTACAGATGAAAATATTAAGGCGGGGACGAGGGTGACGATGCGTAGCGGCCTTGAAGGGACTAAAGGGTCGAAGAAATCAGAGTCGGGGTACGAAACCGCGCCTTTGCCTTTTCAGGCGGGCGCCTCGCGATCTCGCGCTTCTTACGCTTTGATTTATGGGATTAAAATCACTGGAGTCTGACAATGACTTGGGCGATAGTCGCTGGAACGATGATGAATAGGATAGCGATAAATAATGTCGTTTATGTCAAGTAAGATCTTACTCGATCGTGGAATATTCTAGGGTCGGAGCTATTTCAATTTTGGTTAATTTTGTCATAGTATTTAAGGTATAATATTCTTGTACAATGTATAAATCATTAAGTCATTAAAACCATGTAGATTAAAACGATCAACTCAGAAACTACAACAAAAAACGTCTTTAAATATCATTTATTATTCTTTTGATGAAGTTGTCAGATCGAATCGTCGGATAAACTCTGAAAGAAAGTGGAGAGCCAGAATTGTCGTTCTCTTGTCGGATTACAAAGTTCTGATCCGTCGCCTTCGATGGCAAATATTTCTTTGCGGAAACTCGAAGAAACTTTTCTTTGCCTTTCAAGTTTAACAGATTATACGAAATCGAACCGAAGATCCCACATAATCGGACTTTCGTAAATTTATAGATATAGAAT
This sequence comes from Trichopria nigra, assembly GCA_030522945.1. Taxonomy (NCBI): domain Eukaryota; kingdom Metazoa; phylum Arthropoda; class Insecta; order Hymenoptera; family Diapriidae; genus Trichopria; species Trichopria nigra. The sequence continues at coordinate 45,036 of JAPYZR010000811.1, forward strand.
TCTGTCGAATGTCATTTCCCAACCGCTTAATGATTCGATAGCAAACTTTTAATGCATTTTCGTAATATTTCATTTGATGAAGAATTTCATGAAGTAAGGATATTTCACCTAACTATAAATACATTTTGATACCCTTCTATAAGCGAAACAAAACAAAAACCTCAAAAATACCTCGACCAAATTTAAAACGCATCGACGCCCAACAAGTGGCCAAGCTCGGCCGATGGGCCGAATGAAAAATGTCGCGTGTAAAGCGTGATTTACAGGTCGGTGGATACCTTAAAGGGCCGAGAAACGAAATCTTATAGATTTTTGCTGGAATTGACGAGGGTGCTCCCCTGCTTTTTAAATCGCGCTCTCGGACGTCGCACGAAACGGACAAGGGTTTACCGTTGGAAAATGCTCGTCGGCCAGCCGGCCAGTGGAGTGCTGATCGAGGGTCATCCTTTAAACCCTCTTTCTGAATTCCTGAATGCCCTTCGAACTGTATAACCCTCGTTTCCAACCCCATCGCTTCGCGTGCAACAGGTGATCCTTTCTCGATATCGGACTGCCGAAGTGAGACGGCTTGTGTACATTATATAGGGAACTGCGTGCAGGTGCAAATTATATATATATACACATATATAACTCTAAGTTACACACAGTAAAAAAATAAATAAAACATCAAATCTTGACACTTAAAAGTCGTTTAGACATTTCGATTTTTTTATCAGGACAAAAGATTTTTTTTTGCATATTTCAGAAAACACAGATATAACAGGCAGAAACAAACAAAGGAACGCTTATTAACAATCGTATTATTACAAAAAAAAATTTACTGTTTGAATCCTAGTAGAAAATTTTTTCTGGAATCTATGATAAAAGTAATGAAGTTAAGAAAAAATAGTCATAAATTCGTTTTCTATTTATCGTCTAACGACTTTGATTTAATTGGAGAATAAACTGATGTAAATTTAAACATACTCATAGGTATTAAATGCAATGATATCTCCTTTAATATATAATCTACGACAGTAACTACATTGTTTCTCATGCAATGCAATAACAATCATAAAAAAATAGTTTGGGGATTTCGACGTCTCAAAAAAGATCCCGTCAGTAATTGATAAATGGCATAATCGAGTTAGTATCTATGAAAACTTATGGACGTAGAAAAAGGGATTCGGACCAAGTCGAGGTCGTTAGGTTAGAGGGTCCGAAGGACAAGTAAGATTCCAGTGGGATCCGGCCGGAATACGTTCGGAATACTTTATGAGCCGGGAATTGACCGGAACCCCCTGGTCAAAGAAATGATCTAACACCGGTAAATTGAATCGTTCGATGAAAACATTTTATACTTGTTCAAAATCAAAAGAAAAACATTATAATAAATACTTTTCTTTAAATTAAAGTAACATTTTACAACATTAATTACGATTAGATTTTCAACAAATGTTTAGTGTATCAAGAACAAATGTGAAAAAATAAAAGAAAGGATGAAAATTGTATTTTTCGTAAAGTCACGAAATCGGTGCAGTTGAAAATAAAGATTTTTCCCAAAATACTTGTTTTCATCCATTCTGTTTAATGTCATTCAGCGCACATCGCCATTGGTAGGAACGAGCGGTCGGAAAAAAAGGCGAACGACGACGAGGGCGATGAGCTCCGGAGGTGCGAAAAGAAAAACGAGTCCATTTTGATAATAGCACCATATATACAGAAGCCAGTCGCTCTGTAAAGCTCTGCGGGGATTTGGCAGGCCATCGTCATCTCGAATTCACGCGGGAGGACGGAACAAATGTGAGACGGCGTATCCCTGTGTGAAATTTCGCCTATCGCAAGGAAAGACGCGATATTTCACGCAACACTTTGACATGATACATCGATTCGATAAATTTGAATTATTGAATACTCACGGCCAATTTGACAAAGAAAAAGAAACTAAATAAAGTTGACTAAGGCCGCCTTTATACGGTCACCCAAAAAATTTACTTTAAATTTCTCACTTTAACGGAATCGTCAACTTTTTCCACCCTTGATACCAACTCTTCTTAAACAGTAACTAATTTGATGGAAAACCCTTACTTTTATGTAACACTGTAAGACAACGAATAATTAATTTCAAGAAAGTAACGATTAAAGAATTTCGGCATCCTTAAGTCATTTGTTTTCACAATCGGGCCAATCGCATGGATGCAGAAGGCGTGAATGATCTTCGGAAACCTAAGAGATACCACGATTTACACCGTAGATTCGATTCCAGCTCTTCCTTATTGCAGTAAATCTTAAAGCAGATAGACGGCGCTGGGCTCGAGTTATTCGTAAAGTGCTCATGTACGGTGCGATTTTACCCTAATTCAAAAGGTATGTAAGTTTCTTGAGGAAAAAATTTTGTACCTATAAGCGGACCCAGTTGGTGTCGCTGAGGCGATTTCGAATATTATTATTTAGGGTCATTACTTTTCCTACATTTATTTTATTTTCACAACTTCCTTATGATACCATGGCCAATTGTTGGTACCTCATTCAACGTATTAGACCCTTGTCATTGACGGCTTCGGTGCAAGGTACATATTTGGTAACAGAAGATAAGAAAGACGATTTACTTATACTAAATTCATCCATCCAACAATCACACAATCCTACAAATAATTTTCAACTTTCCCCACTCTTACGCAAACCGTAAAAAATCGAACCTTGAGTTCCAAGGCCGAGTAAATAAGCCATGAAGGTAATGAACGGACCATCCCGTGTTTCGAAAGCAAATTGAAAGTACGGTATAGCCAGTTGCAGCCTCCGCACCGGCAGAAATTGTCGCGCCGACAGCGTCAGAGGTTAATTTTAACGAATTCAGGAAAGGAACCGGGACAGACCGGGGTTTAACAGGATAAGCTAATTGTGGGGTATTGGCTAAGAAAGTAGCGATGAGCGAGATGACGCTCTAGAGAAACGCCGGCGGTTCACATCCTCTTTTCGCAGTTGGAGCATCGTTAGCGGCTTGGCAGACGACTGGAATCACAATGCAGTTTCTTACGGCCCCTACGCGAGAGAGCGGAATAGAAAAGAGGAAGTTTTCGAGGAGAGATGGCTCACCTATTCTCTATGCGCGTCGCTCCTTCGATCCTCCGGGCGATAGTCTGATTCCCCGCAATTTCTTCGTGACAGTCGTTAAATTAGCCAAACACGGAAATTCTCTTCTCTTACGTAAGAAGATTTAGTATGTCGAGCGCGACTACTGCTAAGTACACTTTAGCTCAAGATTTAAATGTACATACTTATTATGATTTCATCGCTAAATTTTGGAGCCCAGAGATACCTTCATTCATTTGGAAACTCTTCAATTATTGACTCGGGTATATTTTCCTCAAATCGTCCTAAACATTATTTAAAGTATTCATCATACGTTTTATTTAGTATGAGAATTCGAGGACCCACAAGAATCGGTTTCCTGGTTGTGTCTGCAGACCACTCTCCATCCACATTCGTACGTGTAGTTAATCATCTATCACCGTCATTGTGAATATTGGCTGATAAACGACGGCAAAGTCATTGATTACAATAATAATCAAGGTAATAAAACGTACTGAAACACGCAATATTGATAAGAATTAACGAGAAAATTGCGAATGGATGAGGGAAAATCGCACATGGGTGCGAAAGACCAAGAGCATAAAGGGAAACCTGGATAGAGAAGTGGAAGTATCATTAATCAAAAGGAAGGGGCGCGTCACGAATGGTCTGCAAATGCGAGGGAGGATATGCGTAATAGGCATTATGGTCGTCGAAGGGGACGCGCGTCATTTCGTCAAGGATCTTACAGGTCCGACTCACACTACCGACGGAATTCGCACGCATCAACCGTCGCTAAGGTCGCCTACTGGCAAACGCCGGAGGCGTGGTTCGATTCTCTTGTTTTATTAAACAAATGATTAATCGCGAGGCGATAACTGGGGTGGGCCGAAGATAATACATACTTATTGTCGTGTCTCTAGAATTGAATCGATGACAGTCACGTAATAAGTGAGACTTATGGCTAGTGACGTGAACGTTTAATATCGCGCCATATAGGTTTATTACCTTTTCAATCAATTCTATATACTTTGGCGAATCGCAACGATACACTGCCCAATCTGGTAGAATCTTGCCATTTTCGGCCCAATGGAGCCACGAAAATCATAACGCATCAGATTGTCTTTTAAAAGAGTAACGTAAATATTTGCGGCAGTTTATAATTGGTTTGGTATCGGCTTTTTTATCATATCTTTTCTTTACGCCAAGTGGGATGGAAGTTCACTTTATAACTATTATAAAAATAATATCGCAACAACTCTGACTACCAAAATGAAGAATTTCTTGATGATGAGAATCCATCTTAAATCGAATGTACTGTTTTTCTTCCGGAGATTCACCATGAAAACGAGCGCAAACTTTGCCATTGACACTTTTATATTCGAGGCTTAGATTAAGTCTGTGGAGAAAAATCTATTCATCCCCACTTGTGTCCAACAGATCGGAGAAAAAACCCGGGCAAGACGAGTTCGTACTGAATAAGTCACCTCGCGCAGATATTTCTAGGACGAACGGTATCTCGTCTTCGGGGGATGCAGCAGGTCGGGTATTGCCGAAAGCCCATGGCGGGACTGAACGACAGAGATGACCGAAATTCGAGATGAGGGTGAAAAGAGAGAAAACGAGAGGTAGATAGATAGATAGATAGAGGGATAGACAGATAGATAGAGAGAGAGAGAGCATAAAACGTGGAAAGGAAGTGACAGAGTGACTAAGAGAGAAAGAAAAAGAAGGATAGAAGTCTCTAACTCAATTTAGATCGAGTGGCGTGCATTTGTTACGAGTCGCCTCTGTCTTTTCTCGCATTTCACAGACTCCGTCGGTCGGGTACTTCAGCTCAAGCCGAGCCATGGCAGTTTTTATTTCCTATTATTTATCTGGATAAATAAGTCCGACCCTTCTCGCTCGAAATGTATCTCCCTTCGAATCCTAAATACGAATAGATGTACTTTTCCTGTGCTGGTGCTTCGGGAGACTAATAAAGATAAAGAAGATGATGAATTGACCATTTATCGGCAGCGCGTGATTGTTCATGAATGTTCGTAAGTAGTCATTTGTTTGAGTTTTATAAAAATGAATATATTTTTATACGTTATACTTGCGTGAAAAAGGTTATGCAGGATTCTCTAGCGCTGTTACATGTGGAATTTGAAAAAGGAGCAAAAAAATTAATCGACCGAACGAAAGACGGCAATTACAACACGTTAATGTAAGCATTTTGCTAATTTCACCAGACGGTAAATTGCGAATTTCCGCAACGCCTTGCAATCAGTCCTCCAATCGCGACTCTTGAGAGAGAAGCATAACAGAGTCGCATACTCCGAACGGTCGGACTTTAGCGGGGAGTAGGACGGCCTCTCTGGCGTTCATTCTGCAGGTCCAGCGAAAGGCTATCCTGGACGGAGAGAGAGTGGAGGACAATTAAAATAGCTATGCTTACAAGGGATCCGCGGCGGCGGCCACCAGGACAGGCCGAGGGTGTCCGGCTAGCGGCGGTGCACATGGGGTAAGGCAAAAGGAAGGGGTCGGGGGCGGATTCGCCACGTACGGAGCATCGCGAGGGCGCTGCTAAGTTCTTTCCGCCTGGCTGCAAGCAGAAAGGGAATTATTTTAATTGCGGACAGCCACGGTCAACCCCTTCCCCCTTTCTGTCTCTTTATCTTTGTCTCCCCTACTCTTAACTCTTATGGTCCACTCGGTCGCCACGCTCCGCTCCGTAAATTTCAGGTTGTGTCGACCGTACGATACTCCTGCGTTTACGTGTGCTCTCATGCTCGTCGCGCCTTTTCTAGGTCTCGGCCTTCGTAAAACCGCTGCGTCCATCCAATCGTCCCACCTCCGAAAATTTAACCAAATTCTGCTCTCGGGCCCTCCTTCTCGTGGTTTCTTGCAATTTTTTTGTGTGTTTCTGGTATTTATACGGTATTTAATATACATTTATTAATGCGCTGATTACCGTTCTGTCTCTTTATAGTATACATAACGTCGCGTCAATATAATTGTTTTATAAAATTCGTTGATCACCATCGAAGGAACGGCTTGTAGGCTCGTTTTTGGCGGCCCAGTACAGATTCAAATAATATTGACCTCCAACAATAAAAGGCATATTACAGTATCCTCACTGCGTATTACAAATTTCCTCTCCTCCTCCCCCACTTACAATACACGATCAGTTTAAGAATCCTTGGTTGTGGTCGATAGAACTAGTGAACCCTTTCCCTCCTTAGGCCAATAATCAAAGTTGAAAAAGTCCGAACAATGTCATTATTTTAACTGTTGACTTGGTCTGGTCTTATGTTTATTGTTGGATGTGACGGTTGTAATCTGAGTGGTGGAACTAAATTTGACCTGTAAGAGGATGAAGTTTATTTTCGGATGCATCAATTTTAACCATGTAAAACGATTTATACATGCGTTCGATAGTTTATTAAATTGTATCCTTCTGAGTTTCAATACATTGTTGGTATCATTAAGACTTGCCAATGTCCACGGAAGTAGGTGGTTCTCGCGACTACATTATAAAGGTCTTGCCGATTCTCCTTTCATGGAGGATGCAATTATACGAAGAAATTACCGCGTACAATTCTGACGTAGAAAATTAAATCGAATAAAAAGTGTTTAACTGTCTATCTTTCAGGATAAAGAGCCCCGGCTGCGCCAGTGAGATGCTGTAAAAAAAGAAACCACGACGCGACCGCATGAAGTGCAGTTCCGGAAGAATCCTCAAGGGATGTTAAGCCCATAGAGGGAAAGGAGGTCTGCATACGTTCTTGGCGCACTTCGCGGTTCTGCAGTTTTCAAGCTGCGAGATCCGGTCGGGGTGTGGAAGGACTCCACGGCCGCTCTTATTGTATGCCGGCAAACGCTTCGGTGCCTACGATGACGCAATTATCCGGCAACGGGAAAATAATTAATAACAATTAATCTCTCGTACACGGCGTCGCGTATAGCGAAGCAGGCGTTCACGTCGACCTGTACGCGGGCGGTAATTATTCCGGGATTATAAAGGTCGAGGGCCTCCGCGCTAACCGTCAAGGGCTGTTCACTCGAACTGTTCACTTGGCATTTACACCAGCGAACTCTCTAAACCACACCGACGCCCGTTACGTGGCGGGCGCCCCTCGCGGCCCGGATCTCGCGCGACGATCAACGACCTTTTTTCGCGCCGGTTTTTGCGACGCGTTGAAAACAATGCCTCGCCAATTGCTGATACTTATATTCAACGACCATTCGCGACATGTTCTTATCACTCAAGGACCGTCGTTTGGTCTCTTATAGATTCAACACGTCTGATGATTTCTGATACGTCGGTGCTGCACTGTTACTTGATCATGTACCATATGCTTTATATTTCCTTGCTTGCCGAGTTATCCACATTCTTAATGTATTGAGACCAAAGTTCTGAGATGATTCGGAGTTTACCTTCAAATTCGCCTGTTTCTCACGATAGAGTATATTTTTAGGCGGTACTGTATAGTTGACAGGTTATATTATGTAGATTTGCATTTGAAATGCACAAGTTTCCCTGGCAACTCTGTGACCCTCTTAATTGATATTCGAGATGTCATTACATCATTAGGATATTCCATCTACTATTGCCCCCTTATACGATAACTTGCTTATATTGTTCCCCTCCCCCCATGTTCTTTCTATTAGCGTATCATATCTGATGTACATTTCAACTAAAGTGATTTTTCAAATTTATGATAAAAAATGTAATTTACTACCAACCATGAGGAAATCGCTATTCGGACCAAAGTCGTGTCCAAACAAACCGCGAACCATGAGCCCGGAAGAAACGCGATCAACAGCTGAGTAATGCGGACGTAACGAGATCCTCGGTTTCTCACCAGAGGATAGTGCTTGATGCCGTAGTGAAATTAATCCGAGCGGATCCACGGTTAACCTCAAAAGCGCGCTTCGTTCGCATCGAAGCGAAGTTTTGCGCCTACTCACAACGGGCTTTATATCGTTGCTTCCAGGTTAGCTATGCCCTGCTCGTTGGGTGAGTGACTGAATGTAAAGCCGCAGAAATCAACGAGGTGTCCTTCTTTCTCCCATCGCTTTAGGGTCGGATGCACCGTTGTCGGGGTGCGTAAGCGGCTCCCGCATTCAGTGGCTTCTTCGGCTTGAAAAGAGTGCGATTTTCGACTCGACGGATCCTTCCAACCTTCCGTGCCTTTACCTACATTGGGGTTACGTCGAGGAAGCAACTGCCTTTTTGCTCCTTGCGTTTTTCTTTTAACGACAACCCTTTCGCGCGTGTCGCAAATTTACCTCAAGACGCAAACACAATGCTGACGAGAGTTGCGCTTCCCGTCTCAACGAAAAATGGACTTTGAGGCAACGATAACATTGCATCCACAAAGTTGACATTACCATCCGTTCGCTCGAATCGATTCACTTTACGTATCTTAACCTTTATGTAGCGTAATGGAAGTTCACAAACCGTGATAAATTTTAAACTCTCAACATCCTTACAGGACTTGCTTATTTCCAAGATATTTTTTCAATGAGAATTAAAAAACCGAAATCTTACTAAATAGACTTTCCTACCTGCTTCTTATCTGCGCAACATGGTTCGGTAATCTAAAGTAGATTTTAATCTGAATGAAGATATTAAATTTCCACTTTTGTCGTAATTTATGTTTTTGTCTTTACTGGTTACGGTGCTGAAAGTAGTCTTGAAGACGACTTTACTACCATTTTCTCATAAAACATCTGAATATATTTCGATTTCGCATTATGACTTTTATCTTGACTAAAATGGCAGCAGGTTTGTGACATAGGTCTTATCTAAACTGGAAATTGTTAGTTTCGGGTAAAATGTGTCAAATTCTTAATGGCGATCAAAATGCGCAATTAAAAATCCAGAGCTGGAAAAGTAGTCGGTATCCCATTCAGAGCCGCGCGAATGAAGTCACAACAATGTCTGGGGAGACTTGTTATGCACTCATAATTAAATGCGTACAGCCGGCCTGCCAAAGATATTAGAAGCCTCCGAGCGAATGGATGGCTGCGAGCAAAAATAAGTAATTACAAATCTACGTACCACATGGATAATGTATGACGCAATTAAGACCAAAAGAGGGCTCCTAGTCACCGGCATCCTTCCCGTGCCCCGTCAGCCAGCAGCGACGGTGTCCCATCCCCTTTCCCCTTGCACTTTACTGGGCGCACCACCTTCGCGCGGGTAGCGGCGTTTCCTCTCAAGGGAGGTGGAGCCTCGACAGGATGCGGATTCATAATTAAACACGCCCTTAAAATAAAATCATTACGTTTCTGTCGGAGTAGTCGGACATGGAAAGCAGAAAGAGACCAAACGAGACCAAAGGAGAAGGTGGCACCGGGGGAGAGAGAGAGAGATACGGAGACAAATACGTACATCGCGAGTGGGATAGGTTGGCGGAACGAAGGAGCGCGGGGATGGATGATTCTAGCTTTCCTTTCGCGGAGGTGGTGACCCGCTCTTCCACTAGAACCGCGTTTGTACGAGTCGAGACTTCGAGGTTCGTCCTACCTATCTGATGACTATAGCTATCTATGCTGCATTCGCGTACCACATTACAAATACCCCGAGAGTTTTCCTATGTACCCTGCGTACCTAACGTCTCCCTACGACTACGGCACCTACACTATACGTCATCTCCACGCCTCCCCTCTTTGACCCACCAGTGTACGGTACCCTGGAACCATTCTTCCACGGTTTCTCTAATGTTGCAAAGTCGTACACGACTTTGGATTACGTCCCTAATTCAGCCTGCACCTGACCAGAATTGCTCTCGTCTTTCGGTCTGGGCGACAAACAATCGAGACCTTCGTTGTAGTATACCGTGACTCTTTGTTGAAACTCGTCTTATTTGATTTATGCAGTTGGTATTGTTTCCATTGTTATTTTGATTATATTCGTCCGATCAACTGATGCTGACAGAGATTGATGGAAAACTTGATGGATTACTCGTCACTTCGAAACGCATTTTAAAAATGTTATAGATACCCTGTTTAGAAGTATAGTTTTTGTTTTGTTTTATGTTGTTTCCGCGTTTATGATTAAAGTACATCACAAAAATACACATGTTCCTTCTATAGTGAATTCCAACGTTGCGAACGCGTATCATAATTCCACACGCTAACACGTGGCGTACTGCAATTGTGGTGGACATTCCCTCTCTTAATATTTCTTAAACAAATCAGAAGTCTTCTAATTAAGTGGACGATAAATTAAAGGCCGGAAAGGGACTTTTAGTAAAAGCAAACATACAAAGTTCGTAAGTTATAGTATTAATTCAAAAGTAAAGATATATCATTTTAGCGACAAAAGTACTTTGTAGAAAAGGTCCGTATATCATCGATAGTACTGAAAAAAAAACAATAGTGGTGACAGCAAAAAAGTCCAAACACATTTTATGAAAATGAGTCTGTGCTTATAAAACAAGAAAACGCTTATAAAACAAGAATTTTCTTTAGGAATTCTAATGTTTTCTTTCTTACAAATTTTGGAACTAATGCATTTAAGCATTCCTTCAGACCTAAAATCTCTTAATTTTGCTACTATGTGACAATAAGTACCAAAAATCATAATCCAACAATTTCACATCAGTTTTTTTTTTTAATATTGTTCAGGTTAAAAATTTCTATAAAATCGAAGAATAATTTCCCATTTTGCATGAACTCATCAATTTATTGATTTTGAAAACTTTTCGTTTCATTTCATACATTCATGGACATTGAAAATTAATTTCAGTCGATCGGCAATCGAGTAGCCCATTTGGATTTGTAGATTTTTTATGATATTTTATTAAACTCTCTATGGTGCCTTAAACAAATTGTAGGATATTTGTGAAAATTATGTAAGGAAGTAAAAATTATTCAACAGGCATTTCGAACATAAAACCGAAGTAACTTCTGAATGAAATCAGACGTGAATATTTAATGAATCTTTAAGGGTGAGTAAAAAGGTTCGTTACATTTCTAAAATATTTTCCTACAGTATTAACATTTTTACACATTTTTACAGCAGATCTATTATTTTTTTATTTACTTAGATGACGAATTTGTACAATAGTTGTTTTCTGGTACCAGTTGAACTAAGAACGGTTTTGTAAAAAGTCGACTTTTAATTTTTTTAATTAAAATACTGTTTAATTTTATTCTTTCGTGTATTTAATGAGCTGAAGAGAACATTGTTAGTAAACTAAAAGAGCAAGACATTTTATGTGGGAAAGAATATTACTATTAAAATTATTTTGCCGTTTATTACAAAAAAAAAAAAAAAAAAAAAAAACAATAAAAAATATTACTATTGTAAATCATTTATAATTAAACAATAATAATTAGTGTTTGGACTACCAAAACCAACTCTGTACGTAATTTTCGATATCATCTTAAACGTTTGTAGTTTGTGTGATTAACAATACACCGTATTATACATGGATTTTGTAAGTTAGTATTGATAATAAACTGTTTATGTGGTAATTTTTAAAAATAATTCTCGATTTCTTTCCTTTTGAAACGATTGGTATCAGTCGATAAACTTTCGTGTATTATCTAGATTGTGACAGGTGTCAAGTTCATGTAACGTATAGTTTCTCATTTCAATTTAACGCATGCCTTTTTATATCCCATAAATACGCAAAAATCATTGGTTTTAAGACACTTGACTCTTTGTTCAGTTTCAAACATTATCAGGAAATTCCCATAGAAAATGATATAGAACATTATCAGAAAAGAATTTTTACAGCCTTGATAAAAACGCCATTATGAATTCTAAACTTTGTGATTATACGTCAAGGATATTTTCAATTTGCTGAAATTTAACCCAAGAAAAAAGTAACATATAATCTGCCCAATATGCGTAAAAAATAATTTGTCGATTAAAGCTAAAAGTTGCTAGAAATTCTATAAGAAATTCTATAAAAGAAGGTTCAGAATTGAAAATAGGAAAATTACACGGCAAGCTAGTTTATTTTCGTGGATTTCCTGGAAGGACCATGTCAGGTTATTTTGTGTTTACGCTGATTTTGAAATGTTCAGGTTCAATATACGCATGACCTTTAAATCTAAATATATTCAATAAGAAAATTTTAGTTCAAAATTTAGTAACCGTTAATATTAAAACTCGTTAACTATTAATAAATATAATCTTTACTTTTATGTTAATATAGTAATAAAAATTTCGCTTAATGTTGCTTATTTTTTTATTTATTAGATCATTGTTGTAAGACCGTACAATAATTTTGTATTTATACAATATTTTAATTAATGGAGAATGAGTTGGTCTCTGTTTAGACGGTCTTATAGAAAGCCTTCTTTAAAATTGATTCCGTCAAAAAAATGTACAAATGTTGAAAAGTACACAAATACAAAAAATATAAAATTAGTAAACTAGTGAAAAGGGGTGAGATATTTATTTGTTTATTTTTTGTTATGGATATACAACTGACAAATCGAATGATGCTGAAGTTCGAACTTCGGGTTTCAACGAATATTAGCAAAACAAAATGCACATACGCGACCTGTGATTTTTGTCAATAACTTTGTTCTTTTTGCAATACTTGGATTGTTGCGAGTCGCTCCATTTTCAATATAGATATACAAATTACATTGGCAACCTAACTTAACCTTTGATTTAGAGCGACACCGAGTCGCTCCCTTGATACAAAACGAACAATGCTAATATTAATTTTCTTACTGTCTACACTTTTTAAAAAAATAATATAAAATAAAAATTTATTTTTTCATATAGTTGCTAACAGATACCATAATTATGGTATTACAACATGTATTGGCATATAGAATTATGGCACGTCTTGGAAAAACATTGATTGTCAACCAGACCTTCTAATAATAACGACACCGTCTCATTCTTCATGAATAAAACAGTAGTCCAGAAGCTACTCAATACGCATCGGCGTGAAATGTTATATAAATTTTAGGCACAAATTTTCTACATTTTCTACAGTTAATAAATAAATAGTTAAGTTTTGAACGATCTGTATGATCGCTTCAGGAACACATCATCCAGATCCTGAATAACTAATTTTCATTATTACTATTTCAAAAGTTCGAATTCTAATGCAGCTCTATAACTTCATGGTCACCGCCATCGTTCCTGGTGTTGATTGATAGTTACCGATATCTATCCGCCGGTAAATATCACATTAGTGATTCCTAGAGTCATTTCAAATTTGTGCAAGGAACATTGCAATTCAGAGATTGAAAACGACTCTTTTCTTTAATTTGGATCAAAATTCACTAATATCCAACAAGGATCACATCATCAGCCCTTGGAAGTTCTTAATGACCAAGGTGATCTGAAGTTTCAGGTAAGTTACAGACCTCTTTTCAATGTACTGAGATTCATTCCAGTAAACGAAGTATCGGATAACTGGTAATTTCGAAAGAAGAAAATTTATATTTATGGGATATTTATAAAAAAATGATACATTTTCCAGAAAACATTGATACTAAAGTATCAAATCGTGATAATACCCTATCCCATATTGGATAAACAATGGATCAGCTGCACATATTTCGTGGTACATATACGATCCTTAAACAATTCATTTTGACTGCTCAATCCACGTAACGTCCGATGAAAAGAAATACGATTAGACCTCCGCACTCTTTTACATCGTCTTCGTACCCAGGAGGAACGGATCGGTACGGGAAGAGACGAATGTATTTGGTGCACAGACCGAGAGAGCGCCGACTACGTGCGAATGAGACGGAGAAGCACCTGAGTGAGAAAGGGTTAGATGGGGTTGGGCATGCGAATGGGGCATCCCGGGATTCGAACGGGAACCACCCACCGAGTCCATCGCGCCGGTCCGGCCGCCCCGCGATAGGGGCCACGTCTATTTTCTCAACCCCCTTACCCCGCCGGAAAACCCGCTTTTCCCTCCGAGTCGACTCCGCGCGCTCGTACAGCAGCCCCTTCTACCCATTTCCGCCGGCCTCATAATCCTCGCCTTTTATCCGACCGATCATCGAGATGCGCCGCTTCTTCTGCATTCGTAAGAAATTAAGGTTCCCCGCTTCTGCTGACTTGGATGCTCTGCCATTTTTCTGCAAGCTTAAAATTTAGTATCATGCAAGGGCTTACGATTTCATTTTTAACTAGCTAATTGTAATATTGAAACTAATTACACTCGAGCTATACCTGATTACATCAATATTAAATTCGTATTATTCCGTGCACACCAACTAGACCATTCTTCTAGCGCACAGACTTGAGAAACGTACACTCAACCATTTCTTCCATTCCAGCAAAAAGAACATTGCTAAAAAAAAAGCAAGAAACAAATATATAAAATGCATCACGTATAATACGTCACGTTTCTGAAAATCTACGAGGCGAATGAGTGAAGCGAGCGACGAAAGTCAAGGAAATACGCCGAGTGGTAGAACTGCAGAAGCTGAAGAGCAACAAAGTGAACCGTTCGCAAACGAGTCACGATCCCGTAATTAGGGCGGCTAAATACCACTGACGTTTTTTGCCTTTGCAATATTATCATATTTAGTATGCGCACTTAGGAAACCGGCTTAAATAAGCCCGAGAACCTCGCTCGCCCGGCTCGCGCGAGTTTCCCGGGAAACTTGGGAGCGAGCACGACTCTAATAAGTTCCACTGGTCGAGTCGCTGCACCGGTATGCATGGACCGCGTCATATTTCTCCGCGGGACTTAATGTCTTCGCTGTGCAGGATGCCGAATGTCCCTTTCCTTCGAACCATAAGTCGACATTTGCTTTGATAAAGAATCCTGAAAAATTAATGACGTGGGTGGTGACTTACGTCAAGTAGATATTGTCTTTTAGAGTCACTGGCATTGAAGTGGGGATTGCTTATCGATGATAAGTGCAACGTGGTCTGAGATGATGGAAGTAATTTTGTGGAAGTATAAAAGTGATCATACTCGAATTATCGGCTGACATACCGAAACTAATCCCGTTCCACTAACATCAATAAACGGATACTCGAGAAATAGTACTGACTTGTACCGAATAATAATTGGAAATTCTCCGCCTAGGAAGTAAATATCAGCACCCACTCGATAAACGCTGATGGTTTTTCAAAAGTCATTCGTGTATTATTATCATATTTATATTGTTTGAGTACGAAACCCTGATTGTACCATCATAGTTGTTACCGTTTAAGGCCAGACATGCTGACACATGGTCACGTCGCGTACGTCTAGACGAATAGTTGAGCATTGCATATCAGACTTCGCACTTCAGGGTTGGTGAGTTTGCGAAAGGTCAGGGTAATAGTCCATGTCAACATTGGGTTAATGTAGTAGGAGGAATATTTGGAACGACTTTCCCATGACGCCTGCGAGAGGTTATTTACCTAGCATCAATCCATGTCGAAACTCGGCCTGCAGAATTTCTTCTGTACGTTTACAGAATCGAGTTCTAGTCCAATTAATAGATTTATTACAAAATAAAATAATAAAAGAATCGCCTTAAGTGTTTACTTTTCTGGCTACGTCTTTTGTGAGTGTGTTGGAACTTTATCATTCATATGAAGATGGATTTAGCACAAATTTCTCCAACATACTGGAATTTGTTTTCTACAATATTCGCATAATCTTCCTTCGTCTCAATATAATAAAATCTTGCTCGAAAAGGATACGCAGCCCTAACTATTGATAACCACGGAGATAATAACGGTTGCAAAGGAAATGATTCCGATAAATAGCGAAGCGAACGAGTATCCGTTCAAGGCGTTCGATCGTCCTTCGGCATTGAAATCTCTGTCTTCCTGTCACCGCAACGGGAAAGGGTTCCGCGATAGATTGAACTGCGGTTGGAGCGAAATTTTCGCGAATTACTCATTCAGTCATGAAAAGGATGAGAGGGAGTTTCGGTGAGAAAAACGGAGGGAGGGAGAGAGTGAGCTACGAAGGCCAATGTGGAAAAGAGAGGACGAGCGCGAGAAAGAGGTAGAGAAAGAGAATTGTACAGCGAACGTTGGAACGAGAGAAAGACTGCCAGGGCTTGAACTTAGTGCAAGTCGCAGGGACTTTGCGTCTGAACTAACTGCTAATTTAAGGGTTAATTCCTTGGGAGACAAGTTGGCAGAGTTACGACGAAAATATTCATGGCATTATGCATATGCTTAGGCGGTGGTCGCTAGCGTTAGTCGCGCACTAATAAAAATTACGAAGTCTAATTGCAAAAGACTGCTCGAGCCGTATTACGGTATGCCTTTAATTATGCTTGGCTTGACTTTCTATCAGTTTTGTCTTGTCCCATTTAATATCAAAAAAGCCACGAAATTGCGCGTGCAACTTTAATGATGCACTTTTTCGACTGTTGTGACAAACTTTTGATAAGCAAATTTCTGTCTAGAAAGATTATAGTTTATAATGAATGACGCAAGATTTATTATACTACCCATTCTTCGGATAAAAATCTGACGAAACGCGAAGGCTTCCGAAAATAAAACGGGAAGGAAGTTCAGGTGGAAAAAAAAATTGGTGATATTGAATGTATTCCACAGTGTGCCATAACGCCGTCCTATGGACTCTCGATACGATTCTTAAATGGGTGGCAACATCCCCGTAGGGGCAGATTCGACATAAAATACACGGTCTCCCGAATCTACTTTCCATATTTCGTAGATACGATAAAGATGATACGAGTCTCTTGTTTACGATTTCATTTGGCGTGGAAATCTAATAAAAACAAAATTATATATAATACCAGTACTACGTACATTTTTTAAATTTTACCAATACAACGAGAAAACTGAAATAATGCTTGTTCAAAGTTGGCCCAAGGTATACCTATAAAACTAATATAATACAGTATCTTCATTCGATACAGTGAGGTGCAATTTCAAATGTTTCTCGTTGTAAGGAAAAATCGTAATAACTTTACGCGTGTCAACTTTTAAGGCATTATTAAGCGCTTTCGCCAAAGGTGAACCGATGTCATTTGCACGTCACGGAGTTTTGAGAGAGAAATAACAAAAGGCGGCTGAGGCGGTTGCGGGCGAAAGGAAAAGCCGAAGGAAAAGCTTGACACGAGCCTGACATTCAAGATTTGTATTCTCGGTAAGTCTTTTAAGGAGCCGCGTTGAAATTTTCCCTTTCGACGTAGATAAAATGGCATTTTAAGGAGAAAAATTAATACTTCCATTCTATTATATCCTTTCAACACTTGATAATTATGGCTGAAATCAAATTTAAAACTTTTTGCATTATTTTCAAATCAACATTTGCGCCGTATTTCAGGAGGATGGAAGCATTCAGTCCTGTTCCCACCTTTAGCCTAAACGGTCCGATGGACTTTGATGGGCGAAGTATCCAACTATTAATTTTCAGTATTAGGCTGTGCAACAGTTTAAAACAAAAAACATATTGACCAAAACGCAGACGCCATATTGTTAGAAAGCCCAATTGCACAGATTGGTTGGATCCATTCACAATAATAGAACGGGCAAATCAAAATTGGCTATTAGATGATCATACTGTTTTGGACCCGTGACGTGCGTATCCTTTTCTTTTGTTATTGGATTCGAGGACTACAGAAAAGTCGATGCCGCGTGATCCAATACCTGATAAAGGAATCATTGGTGATGCTGATTACGAGAGGATTGAATCAAAGATCAAAGATTGATTTTCGAACGCGAAGGATAGCAGTTTTGCATTCGGGGTAGATCTTCCGTTTCATCCGCCACTTGTCTTCACTGAATCCAAATATCTTAGGTATAATTGATGGTGTTCAACTTTTCAATTTAGAGGACAATGAAGAATTCCTGTATATTCTACGACGTGATCACCTGAAATTTTATGCGCAGGTCATAATACAATTTCTTATTATTTCAAACGATTCAATAACATTTTTAATAATTCAATGCTTAGGAATAATTTTTACCGACACGGTAAGGACCAGTCGTCTTCCTTCGATAGGATGCTAATGACCGATGATAAAAGCAAAGGAAATTTATTAGCACAATTTGAGCGAGAGCGGTGAAAGAGCTCGTGTCCAAAGCCTTACAATGATCCTCGTGTATATACGCTGATGTCCCAGACAAACCCTCTCGAGGTGCTTTCGTCTAAGAGAGCGACAATATAGTTTCCCTAATGGCGCTTTAAAAAAATCTTAAAAAGACGATATTAAGAATGTGACTGCGCGGGTGGGAAGGAAGAAGATGGAACGAAAGTGAAGGAACTCGGGCGCTGCTTCGACGAAAGGATACCCTGCGCGCGAGCGAGACGGAGAATGAGAACGAGAGAAAGGGGGGGGGGGGGGGGGGGGGGGGGAGAAAAGAGAGGGCGCGGGGGGGTGGAGAGGGGGGGGAAAGGAGAGCGAACGGGACAGCGGAGGGTTGGTCACGAGGACGAGGGTGGCGAGAAGAAGAAAAGGGGATGCCGGAGTTGAATTTAAAGGAGTGTCGAGTAGCGGACAAAAAACGCGAGGAAATTAAAGATGAACCTTACGCGAAATGGGGCGTGAGTTTATAAGGTGTCCGTTCTTCTTCTCAACAGCTCGTCCTCTTCTTATTTTTTTTTTTTTTTTTTTTTTTTTTTTTTTTTTTTTTTTTTTTTTTTTTTTTTTTTTTTTTTTTTTTTTTTTTTCCAATCGTCGAAATTACAAGGTATCAATGTAGCGTATTTCAGAAGGGATCAAGTATACTTCTTACGATTACTGGATTGATTGCAAACGTTTACTCAATCTTTATTGTTTTTTTTTTCTTTTCAAGACTCCTCCAATTGAAATTCACTCTACACTTAGCCAGTTAATATCAGGTCCTCACGACAGTTCAGCGACCGATAGAAGTTAGCCATCATGTTTGCATTTATCCTAGTAACAGGATTATCTATTACGATTATTAGCCATCCATTTAATCGAATGATTTATTTTTTATAATAAACACGCCACAATATCGTGTAAGGGTATGATAAACTATATTGTTTTCTATTTTAATCAGATTGCATCAAGAAATACTGCCTTCCGAGATATCTTCTGCATCGTTGAATACGAAATATCAATCAGCTCGAAGGGTGGCTTCGTGAAAAATACATCGTAATTACTGTAAAGCCCGGTTCCCCCCTCGAGAAGCGAAATGTATTCATCGCGCCGATTGCTTCTAAGCAGAGTCGAACGAATCGTCGCCTGGTCGAAGGAAAAAAAAAAAAAAAAAAAATACAATCCAACCCCGAATAAAAATCTCGAGCCTCTTAATAACTGTAAAAGTACATTTTTCTGCCGTTCAAATACTTTCGCGGCGCCTCGGAAAAAGGGATCGCAAAGAATTCTCGAGAGTATTCAAGGGAGTTGGGACCTTTTTGTATCCTTTCGAGACTTGGCGTACTCGTTCTCTCTCTCTCTCTCTCTCTCTTCAGAACCGGTTGCCTGGGGTAATTACGAAATTCAAATTAACTCGAAAAATAGCGGCCGTTTTTAAGCATCCACCCCCGTTTTTATAAGGCGGTAGACGCGACCTATTCCGTTCCTCGGCAGCGTGGCGGTAGTATGCCACTCGGATATTTACCTACTCGAGGCTTTTTAATTACCTACTCCGCGGGCACGCCGGGGACTAGGAAGTCGGTGGTGGGGCAGGGGGTGGAGGTGGCCGTGGGGCGGAAGGGGTACGCAAGTAAAAAAAAATAATTGCGTCGTCGCATTTCCCGGTTGGACCGGATGTAAGAGCGAAAGCAACGAGATTCGATGTGGAATTCACGAGTACGTATATAGCGGTGGGAAAAACCCGTATACGTATGGACGCAACACATATTAAGATATGTATTTCGTGTACCACGTACATATAAAAATTAAATAGCGGACTTTTAATATTGCGCAATAATCACCAAGTGAGATCATTTTGAATAATTACGCGATGAAATTAAACATCGAGCGGTACGAAAATTGACGAATGAGATTATTACTATTGTGCGCATAACTGGAAAGAGCTCTCGTGGCTAATAGTTTTTATTCCGGACACTTTACATGAATTTATATAAAAGGGGGGAACTTTGAAACACGATCGTTTAATTTTACGAGACGGGAACGGGAAGTGCTAAATTCGATACCATTAGAAGCAATACTTGAATACGACGATTTACCTTATGACTGATATAAAAAGTTATAGTTACATTATAATAAGCGGAAAAAGTGTGGAAATAAATGTTCCTTTACGGAACTTCCTATATTTGGCGCGTACTGGCGTTCACCCATGAAAACTCGAGTGATGGGCTTCGAATTTACCGTTATCGTAATATACCCAACTTCTTTTTATTCGCACGTCATTTTATCGTAAACTTTTCGGCAGAGTCGCACACTCGAGTCATCGGAATATTTTTCATTTGCACAATAATCTCCTTTCACTCAGGACAATTTATGAAATTTCTCGATAGACGCGACATTAAAGCTTGTATTAATTTCATGGATGCGCGATGCGTCAATTTAAAATCACCGTTTGTTAACAAATTGGATCGTTCGTCCCAAATTACCGGTGAAAAACCGGACGATCGCCCTTAATGCCTCCATCCCATTTTTCCCGTGGAAATATGTAGAACGAAATATCCAGCGGTTAAAAGTGCATTCGCGAAACGGAAGAGCCCGTTCGGCGAGACGAAGTCGGAATAAACGGAAATTACTGGAGCCATCTTATAATTATACGGCTAATAGGAACGTAATTTAGTGTCTCGAACTCGAGTAACCAGCGGCAGCTTCCACCAAACGAGGTGGCGGTATAGGAGGCGCGCCCGGTAGTCTTCGCGCGGGAAAATTAAAATAATAAACGGCATCGTTAGGATTCATCATCTGATTTTAATTTCCATTCCGAAATGATTGCGCATTATCTCCTGTAGGGCCGTAAAACCGTTTCTGGATTTACTGCCAAGGGGCACGAAAATGCGCGAGCATTCTCAAGTTCCGCCCATATTTCTTCCAAAATTCCGATGAATTTTCTGCCTCTTGAAAATTGCTCACGACTAAGATATAAATAACGAAATTGTTTTGCATTGCGAATGCGCCATTCGTTATTATCAAACGAACATTTCGGTCACGGCCGTACTAAAATGCATTCGAACCACTTTCACGGGGAATGGAAACATTGTAACTTCGTTGGTTACTGTTTAGATTTGGAATATACCCCGTTCCGTCGCATTTTACGAGCGCCGTACTACTGGGGAAATTGGTATTGAAAAAGTTCAGAGACATTGCGAATTTCTAATAAAGGCCGAGCTAGCGGCTTCCATTTTCTCAATAAAAGCGAACGGACGGTAAGAGCCGTGTTCAGTGCCAGTCCTGGTAACTTTGTCGGTTTCAGTAGTGTGCAGCTGTAAAGAGCCTTTACGACTTTTTTCCCTTCACATCTCCCTCCTACGAGCTTATGTGTTTCCGTTTTTTCATGTTCGCCCACTGAAAAGTCGAGCAGATATGGCGGTTAACTTAATTTTTCATAGAGGAATTTATCGATTAAAGACATTCCTATAAAATCAAATGAAAACAGGAAATATTTTTGTGGTCTACTTGTAGAAAGGTATTCGTCTGCTAATCATAATCTCGGGATGAAACGATGACAACAGGACATGGAGAACCAAATTGGGGAGATCAACAAATTGGTAAACAATATCAATACCTGTTACAATTTAAAAACCTAAGAGTTGTAAAAGGACCACCTGGGATGAAATTCACAGCTGAGGATCAAGGATCAAATCGAAAAATCCTTCTGATAGTGATTGCCTAATACTATCAGAAACTAGTCAGAGCATGACTGTATTCCCTGTGAATTGAGCTTTCTTGATTTAAAATTTCTTCATTTGAAAATTGTGCAGTTTCAAAATGTATTCACGACAATAAGACTGAATAGTAATACCATGCCAAACAAACTTACGATCAGATACCTATATCAATTTTCTTTTCAGTGGCTCGTCTATCTCCTGAAATTTGTACGATGCGGAACATTCTGTCACCCATCCAGGTTTTAGGGCCGAAACTATTAAACTTCCTTCACCGCTAAAACCATTAAAATTGCTGTATAAGCAAAGCTTCAAGACGCGCCTAATTCGAAGAGATAAGTGGACGCTATCAGGAGTCGAAAACTTGAGTGGAGTTCCGGAAGGGAATACGCCGAGCGAAGACAAGGGATCGTGGCGCATCGTCGAATAATGGCCGGTTTCTCTCTCGTGCTGTGTGAGACGGTATAAATTCACGGCGTTATGCTGTATAAACGGCGTCTTAACGCTGGTCTTCGTACGAGCGGCGCCGTCTCCAATAAATAATCCCAAGACAATGGACACTGTCCAAAACACCGAGGATCTTACGCCTTTAACTTCAGCGCTTCGAGTCTCAGCCCTTCCATCGCTCCTTTCTAGGGAGGTGGTTTCTAGTGTGTACACACTATCGCTACGATTTTCATCGCCGTCGCCGTACGGGCGGACCCGGCCCTGTGTTTGCACCGCGGAATTATTATGTTTATTCTAAACAAATTACCATGATAATGCTCGGCGTCGCACGGCGAAACCGCATCTTCGGCGGCACACTTAAATTACCCGCGGACTACCCTACCGCAAGAACTAGAGGTGGGAAAGAGACGGCCGAAGGAAGGCGGATGTTGATAGACGAAAAGCGAGAGGATAGTGCTCTAGTAAGGGCAGGAATCGGCGAGAGTAGTTGTAATGTTAATTAGCCACTTATACACGCCGGACTGCGCGTAACGACGTAACACACCGCGCTCGGTAGACAATCGGAGTGTTTTCTGAAGTAAGATATCGCGCTAAGTTTCCTCTTGAAAGTTTACCACAAGAACACGACCGAGAGAATTATCGAACGCTATTTCGTGACGTTCATTTCTGTCCTACGCTTTTATCACCAGCAATAAAGTGAAAACTTGAAATAAAATGTGAAAGTATTTCGGGTATCATTTCGCAAAGTTGAAAGTATCTTTATCAAATCTCGAAATATACATAAATACTGATTTAGGTTATTAACACTAAATAAAATTTTATTCCAAACTTAGTTTGGAAGTCCCTCGTAAGAAGGGTGAGAAAATAAGCGCAAGAAAACGCAAATGACCCCGGTGATATGCATAAACGATAATCCTGGTCGCTTTTCGGGTTTCACGAAGGGCTCTGAAAATTTAATCTCCCAACTCGTTGTTACTGTAAGGGCTTTTACTCGTCAAGAAATTTCGGGATGAATTGCGCGCGATTTGTCATTAGGTAGCAGTGGCAACGAAGGTTCCTTAAAGTAACCGTGAGACATCGCGAGTGAAATCCGTGCTCGCGGGACAACTTCCGGTACGAGGTGCTGCTGCTGCAGTAGTAACGGTCTCTGGAATTATTAGATATGTAACCATTCCCGACGACTCTCTACTCCCACTACTGCCACTGTTATTAAACTTAGTTATGAATGTCCATTAAAACTGTAAAGGAAATGCATTAGACCTCCAACAATAAGATGACATTGTACTCCCCTCTGAAACCAGCAATATCTCCTCCTTATCATATTTTAAAATGAAAACCGCCAGATGGTGTAAACCGAGTAAAAGCAGAGTTCGGTCGCAATTACTGTGTTGTAAAAATCAAATATGCGATATGACAAAGTACGCAGATATAAGAAAGTAACGGCACTTTTAATGTGGTCCCTGTTTATAACCGACTTGGGTTTACTTCTGGGAAAGACGAGTGTTTTCTTGTTTATTGCTTTACAATTGGGCTATGCAAATCCCAAGAAGATTAGAAAGAAGAACGGGACGTATGAGGTGCTTTAGAAACTTACAGTTTACAATATAGGTTTCTGCGCAAATCAACTATCACTTTGAATTGTCGGAGCTAGCCAGTCGTACTCATGGTAGTGTGCGCGATTTGTGCAGAAACAAAAAACCTTTGTTGGAAAAACCAAGTCTTTAATTCCTCCTTCAAAGCTGAGCATCTAAGACGTGACTTCTTGCGGTGAAATTTATACCCAAATACTACCCAAACACATATAGTATAAGAATCTTTGATAATTATTTCCTGGTTTGATAATTGTCTGCAACCGCGCTCATCAAA
This sequence comes from Trichopria nigra, assembly GCA_030522945.1. Taxonomy (NCBI): domain Eukaryota; kingdom Metazoa; phylum Arthropoda; class Insecta; order Hymenoptera; family Diapriidae; genus Trichopria; species Trichopria nigra. Next base: position 69,095 of record JAPYZR010000811.1, read on the forward strand.
TTGCTCGGTAACAAGAGTAATCGCTTTTATCATTCCGTTTATTCGGGATTTCATTTTAATCAGAGCACCTGCGATGCGTTTAAATGGGAGCGTATTAATCATTTTATCCGAAGAATGGTTGCTCGCGTCGTTTTACTATTCGGCGTATACTTCTCTTTTTTCCGTCACCTACCCGCCGGCCGGCTTCGTGCGCTGAGAGAGCTGCGGGTGCAAAAGGGCGAATTGTGAGGGACGAAAATGTATCTAACCACCGGGGGAACGAAATACGAATGCCGAGGGCCAATGTCTACCACAAAAGCCATTGTTCGCCACTTACTGAATTCGCCGCGACTGCACACCGTCGCTACTCCCCATAAACGTGCTCTCTTTTGCACTCACCTCCTCTCCACCCCACGACCCAACACTTCACTCGTAGTGACGGTAGCGATGTAAAACACTTCTCGTGAATTTTATTACCGGCACACTCGTTTGTCCAGTCTTGCAGCCGAGTTTTTACCTTCCGACGGGCGAGATAACTGATTTACAGGATTTTTAGAGGAGTATTCCTAATGCAGTTCAGTAAAGTAGATGATAATTGCGCGTCTGACAGGTGGCGATTTGTGAATTTTATCTTGGACGTTTTAATGCAATTGATGTATTGCATTTAATGTATTGAATAGGTACATATGGAAGTACCAATTACATCAGTGCTTGTGTACACGGAAAAAATGTTCGTATGTAAGTCATATGATAGCAATAGTGGGTTTTCCCAAAGAAGTGGGCGTGGTCTAACCTGCTATATTTTGAGTTTTGTCAACCCGTGCACACATGTGTATAAATATATACACTCACCCATACACATCTTGTATGTCAACTTGTATTTGCATTTCTTTTTTTTTTACGAAAACCTCACGTTATTTTTTAATGAACAGGGCTTATTCTGGCGTTAAATGATTCAAATTAGGAGAGCTGATACTTATTACACAATTTTAAGCGCCGCGAAACTATATTTGTCCACAGTTTGAATCTCAACGTTGGCGCATCGTGGATTTCGTTGAGAAACAAGACAAGAGAAAGGGTTGAAATTACTTTTTAATTATCACCGAGCGGATTTTGCTTATTACATTATTCTTTTTTCGTCGTAGAATGCAACCCTCCATCTCTTTCTATCTTATTTTCGGTCTTTCCCTTTGACGGTCACAGTCTCCGTCACTTATCATTTAGCTTAGGTCAAGACCTAAAAAGCGGCTACAACAACCGTGAGTCCAGGAGAGACACTTTTCCATTAGGTCCAAGATCCTGATTACTCTCTCCGCTGGACGTAGGAACCTGTGGTATTTTTAATTTAAATATTATCAGCCGCCTAGCTATCTCTGCAGTAAAATGTCGTATGAGGATTATCTGCTTCTTGTACAATGAAATTAGACTGTGGCGAATGCAAATATGGAAGCAGGGACGTGGTGCTTGCTACTCTCTTCATTAACTGAATTTCAAACTTTCATGTTTTAGATATTAAGAAAAACTGATTGGTAACAATAATGATAATTAATAAAATTATAAAATTTATTTTGTGGCAAGTTATTGTTTAGTCATTTTTGAACAATTCCAATTTTGTTTTCATAATGCGACAACATTATGCAGCAATGAAAGCAATATTTATATTTTCGGTTAATCAATTTGATATATAATCTTCAAGCCATCATTCACTGCATGCGACGATTTTCTTGCAGCTACGGAATCGCCAAGTCTACCAATTCCAATTGCTGTTATAATTCAGGTTGAGAATGGCATAAAAGGAAAAGCGATAAAAAATCAAATGCGCTACAAAGCGGATGTGATTTGGCATAAACCGTTGTGTCCATAAAACACGATGCTTTTATGAACATCCCGTAAATATACTAAGGCAGAGCTTCAGTGTAAAAAAAGCTGCGTTCGGAGAGTAATAAACGTCGATACACTTGAAACTGTGGACGGAAGGAGAAGAAAAACTAGGGGATAGAACATCCTCAGCGGCAGTCGTGAAACGTGCGAGGAGAGACTGTGTGGCTGCTGCAATATCAGTCGTAAATAATAAAAGTTAGCGAGGTTCCTCTCTGGCGCGCACGGCGGGACTTTAAACCGGAAGATAGGTGTCGCGGGGTACGTGGGAGGAGAGTTGGGCGCAGGAGACAAAGACGCGCCATTGTCAACCGTTCCGCCATCGGAACCGCCATCCACCGCGGGAAACTTTGAATCATTTTTATTGCATAGAGTTATCTTTGTTACCAGCGGCACGAACGTCTAAACGCGCCCTCTCTCCCACTTTTGCGATTCTTCTCGTCCTCCCATCCCCCCGTACGCCCGTATAGTAGCCCAGATAATACGAGCTCGAAAGCATTCACACCCCTTTGGCTGCCCAAATGGAATAAGTTCTTTAATTCGCAAATTTACGTCGAGCCCGTTTGCGCTTGCTAGACGTCCCGCTATCGCCGAGATTACAACATTCGTCTTGTCTACCGGGAATTACTTTTTCTCCTTAACGTTATTCGAAATAACTATCGGAGATGACAATCGGAAGTGGCATTTCTTGTGCATCTCCAGATCCGGACGAAAGCACTGACCCTACCTTTACTTCTTAGTGACTGATCTTGGTAATTCACGGGTGACTTGTTTTGACCTGACTTAAGTCATGACAGCTTATATTACGAATTAACAGATCCATCAAGAATTGATGGGGTGTCACAATCATCAATAAATGATCGATTGGAACATTCTTCCTGGGATTTTGATACCCCTTTGGTTTAAGGTGTCTAAACTGGGCTTTATACCTACAAAAACCGAACAGGTCACCTGCGGATAAAACTATGTTCTTTACAGCAACCAAGAAGATTAGAGGTCCAACAATGGTCATGCCTCATATAGAAATTGCCAGATCTTAGCCCGGGCAATTTCCACATGGGATGGAGGCATTGAGTGACTTTGGCTCTGGACATGGCAGGGTATGGGAGGTATTTCCTGTTTTCTGGGTGTAATAAGAGGAGAAAAGTCACGGTTGACCGATCTTTTGTTTCTCATGCTGACGTTGCGCTCTCTTACCTGGGTAAGACTAACTACCAATCCAAGGTGACAGTTGTCGTGCGGCAAGAACCTACTGCACATCTAGTTTAATTTCTATTTTTCGCGAAAAACACTCGCGGACATTCATATGCATGCGTGGTCGTGATGGGCGTTTTTATTCGTCGCTCGTGAACCGCAATGAGATTCGATCCAAGGGACGATATAACGCCCTATTGTGCGAGTCGATAATAATCTTCGACCGGAAATAAACGGAAGTCGCGAATAGCGCCAATATCGCAGCGAACTGCGGAGGGAATAATAAAAGTGCGTGAAGAGGGCTTAGGAGGGAGGAGGGGTAACGTGCGAAGTGTGACGAAATTTCCCATAAAAAATGGCGAACCTGCGAGGTTCAACGGTGTTCAATAGCCTTGAAGCTAAATTCCCACCCGTGCGCTATGAAATGTGCTCTTTGCATCCGACATACGGAGCGATTTTATACGGTTCGGGGCGATACTTTGAAAAATACAGGAAATAAAATGAAACATCTTTCGGGGAACGATAAATTTCAGAACCGCATTGCGAAGGGGAAGAAGATGTAAACATTAGTGTATATTAGGAAGATTATTCTTATTCTTCTGGTGGGCAATTATCATCTAATTGTCGTAATTGATTCATATTTAAGGGTGATTACAACTAATTGAAGCGAAAAGTAGTAATTGGAACAAATAATATTCAAAATTACATTTTAATTGGTCGTAATTAATTGAAAAATGATTTACAAGTAGAATGGACGTATCTTCATTCGTTAGGATGTCACGTTAGGATGTCACGTGACTTAATCGCCTAATATTTTGAGGTTAGGATATCACGTGACTTAATGTTCTAAATATTTCATAGATTGATTAACGAAATTAATTAAAATAAACGAAAAGCGCTTGCAAAAAGATATTGATAATGAATAATAATCGCAATATAATATTTGCGCGCACGATCAAAAACGACGTAAAAACACACCGGAAGCAGAGGAAAAATGAGAGTTAGGGAAAAGTTCAAAAAGGGAGGCAAGCATCACCCTCGCTTAATCCTCCCTTATCGAATCACCGAGCGAACGGATGTAGGATCCACACAGGCACCCCCGTCCTCGTCTTGATACACACGCACGTCCTGACCTGTAGGAGGTTCGGTCATGTAGGTTACGTAGAAAAGGGACTGAATTTGCATTTTATTCACCGGCGTGGTACGACTCCGCGCGTGGACATTTATTTTAATTAAATTACTCGGGAGCGTAGTCGAACAACCCATTTCCTATAAATTATCCCCTCGCCAACTTTTGCTCTTTTGCTTGCTCCAAGTACAGTGAGGCATTAATGTACCTGCTGATCCTACGGTGTCACTGAAATGAAATAAAGGGCCACACTCTTTCATGTTTCTTTTTTTTTGCTCATTTCTTCTTGTATATCAGTTTCTTTTCCATTTTGTTCCGATATCTCTCATTTACGTTAAAGATACCGTGAAAATCGTTGCAAAACTTATAGGTCCACTATAGTTACGATTAAAATTTAAACCGGAGATAAACGATCAATTATCTTTGGAATTATCAATCGAATACTGTATGCAGTTATACAATTATATTTCCTTGTTCATTGTTAGTCAGTATTCTTCCAATTCCAAACTTCCTTCAATAAGTCGCAACAAAATTAAATATTATGTTAACTTTTCCTTTACCCAAATCTCAAGTAACCCACTGTAGGATGAGTTATGCGATTTGATAAAATCAAACTAATATTCGATAAAATGATAATAGAACAATATATCGTAGTGTAATTTTGCTGACACTATAGATTCTTATGCGAGTCACAATATAAGACTAAAGTCTTTAAATTATTTCGTAAGCAGCAAGATTACTTTATCCGAATGTATGAAATTATTCAGCATTTCAATTTTATTTACTTTTGTACTACAAGTTATCCTTTTTAAATAGTAATAAAAAATATAAAATGTAAGATAAATAATATTCATTGTTTTTGGTTCATGAATAATCGGAGCATCACAGAAAATTTTTTAAGCTTTGGCGGTAAAAATTTGTCCGTACAAAACATAGATCGGATGCTTATTTGATCTATATGTCTCTGCTACCCAGTAAATGAAAAATTTTTGCATATTAGAAAATAGGATTGAGAACAACAGGGAATTATTAAGAAACATTCATTTATATTTGAACGTGAATACTTCATAATGATTCCTCATTGTTCTCAATGCTTTTTTTAGCTTGTGAATAATTTTCAATCATTTTTCATTTACTGGGTGTACTTCTTACAGCGTTATGTTGATTTACTATTTAATAAGAAATTTTGTAACTTTTGTGTAACTTAATTTAAAACGTTAAAAATGTACACTTTATGCTTTATAAATATATTTACTGATTGAATTATTTATAATGTTTAATTAGTCTGTCAAGCAATGACATGTACCATCAAACAAATAATAAATAATAAAACATATTTGCTCCGTACTCGTGAAACATTTGCCAATAATCGACACTGCATTCTTACATTATACACCATTTATAATATGTACACATTTTCAGTACATGCAGGCATTTTAATAACAATATATAATGATTGTAGGGAAAATCATCAGGTGGGAACTGCAATTTTTCATAGGTTAGGTTAGCTTCGATTGAAACGTAAAACTCCAACACTCGACAATCGGTGCTGAAAATCCAAAAAATGTCTCAACTTCATGGAAATTTCAAAAAGTCGTAATTCTCAGATTAAACAATGAGAACACTGTAAAACAGTTGACTGACCTGATGTGGAGTGTCTTCTTTCTCGAGACCGGCAGTTACATTGAGAGTGTGAATACAGCATTTTTCTGCATGCCAAACGTACAGAATGTCATCTCGGATTTCGAGAATATTTCTCGTCTCCTTTGCACTTTGCGACAAATTACTTTTCAATTCTTTAAATAATGTTTTTTCATTTAAACCGAGTGGATCCGTACACGATGTCATGTTTTCACTTTCTCGCGGACCGATTCGTAAACAATGAATTTAGTCATATGTTTATTCGATGTCGTCGACTCTCGACACGCATAGAGTCGAATCCCGGGATATCGATTGCTGCGGTAGCCATTTTGTAATTTGTCGCGCTGAGAGCTGGCGCGTTCTGTCGAGTTTGAATTTACGGTATATATTAAGTACAATATTTAATATTGTTTTCGAACATTACATATATAGTTAAATATGGTATAAATCTTAGGATTGACCGAATATTGAAATGAAAATTACTCATTTTCATTTTTTATGTATTTTAGTCTTTTATAGATGCGCAAGTACATATGAGAATTGGCGTCAGGTTCGTCTATTTAGTCGTTTTTAAATAAACCGGCAAGGACGTGATTCTTTTAATAGCATTTTGCATTGGATTTTAAAACATTGGAAATGCAGTAGACGAAATTTTGAACACGAGAAATACAACATTTTATACATTGTGGGCTCACTCCTATATATATGTATACATTACCGTCGTTATATGTTCGACGGTCAAATATTATTATATAAATTGATTTACAGATATTTTTTTCATTTTTAGTAATTTGTCTGTTTTTTCATTTATATTTCGTTATAATTTGGATGTATTTTTGACGTTAATGCATTTGTTATTTTTAGTATTCTTCTATTCTATTCCCAAATGTATTTCGTATAAAAGTCAACAAAATGTGCTTTCCTTATATTTTAATTTTATTTCACTTTTTTTCTTAGTTTTTAATTCTGTATTTTTCTCGATTTTTGGCATTTTTTTTTTAAATTCTTAATTTTTAAATATTTTTACTATTTTAATATATTTCTAAAATCAGAAATTATAAAATATTCTGATTTAAAATATAGTAAAGATACATTCATTTAAAAAAAAAAAAAACATATACTATATACAATGTAAGAAAAAATAATTACAGACGACTAAAAATGACTAAAAATATTCTAATTCACGAAATAAAAAAAGACGCCCCCGGGTGGGCTCGAACCACCAACCTTTCGGTTAACAGCCGAACGCGCTAGCCGATTGCGCCACGGAGGCTTGTTGCCGATCGAAGATTAAGTTTCCATCACGCCTGTACTGCTGTTATGTATTGCTGAATGTCCTTTTTTATTATTATATAATATAATGTTTTTTACTATTTATTTTCAAAGTAACTTGTCGCGTCTTGATTGCATTTTACCATTACATTTTATGTTATATTATCAGATATACACGGACATAGACATATATATCTATATACTTTTAGTTCTTGTTTTTATTTATAAATTGCACATGCGAAGAAGCTCGTTGCGTTCCTTGGCGGCAATCGACGCCTTTCCGACTGCTTTACCGGCACGGAAAGACCGCGAATTTGTGTATAGGTGTGACAAAAATAACTATAATCATCGATCGTGCTTTATTTTTCTGAAACTCAACTTTCGATCGTCGCGTCTTCTTTCACACACATCGTGTTCCCCTTTGCGACCTTATAGTGTCCCTTTCTAATCACTGTTTACGTATATAGAATCGTTATCATTACCTCGCAAATAATACTGTCCCTATTCTACAATATTGAAATTCAAATTATGTTACTGGTCACTAACAATATATTATTATCGGTCGATAACATTTTGTTTTTTTTTTTTTTTATATAGGGACGGGAATCCCCTATATACTGGGGATTGCCCTCCCCCGGGGCCACCTGCTCCAGCTATAGCTCCACTGCGTATCATCATATGGTACGTTCTATATTTATTTATATAAATAAATTCTAATTCGTTAAATTAATTTTTTCGGTAAAATTTTATTAAAATTTATTGAATTTGTTAAAATCGCATTCGTTTAAGCACAAGCTTACTTTTTATTTTACAAATATATACGTTTTATACATATTCATACATTTACTATCTAATAAACATTTTGTCAGTAACGTTACGTTCCATTTCCATCACTAGCGATTGGAGTATATATATAATTTAATTCAAATAATTAAAATTGAGCATTATAGTTATGGAATTCAGACGCATAGAAATGTATGGAAATTCATTAAATTCTGAGTCCATTTAAATACATTTTCGATTATTATTATACTGTGACCATTTCAGTTTTGACTAAATGATGTCGAAATGGCGAAACGATTATTATTGCAAATGTGTATATTTACTAACTTCAATTCGCTTCAATCCGAAATATGATGAACAGAAACGGATTAAAAAAATTCGGTAAATCTTCGGAAAGACTGCTTCACCTAAAAAAAATATTTTTAATATGGTTTCCGACGTATTTTGGGTCGCTGATTACGAATCTGACAAT